>JAXMNL010000417.1:23581-39314 GCA_035128595.1 Eptatretus atami | reverse complement strand
GCACATACATAGTATGGGATGTTCCTGATCAAGACCTCACAGCCACAAGGAGGTGGAGGACCCTTCCAGCCTGAAAAAAAAACACAACCAAAAAATTTTTTTTGTTTGTTGTTCAATAAACTGTATTATATTCAGGCTTCCTGATTCATGACCTGGGTTCGAAGATGACATGAGGGTAACATTTATTTATTTATTTGTAATTACCAAATAGAATGTTATTCTCAGGTTTATCAAACATACTATTGCAGCTGCCGGTGGTTCCCGTTTCCCAGTTCGAATGCAGCATGTCGCGTCAAAGCGACGCAAGCAGTCAGGTGAGTCCATGGTCGTGGGACGGATCACAGTCATTTCACTCCTGGATACCGTGCCCCTGGGACCACAGAGCCACCGAAGTGCTATGCCAATCGGTGTCACGTGACTGATCTTAATTAGGCCGAGCACCAAAGTGACGTGACTTCTATGCCTGTAGACTTAACCAATGGTCCCCTCGAATGGCTTTAAATCCACCATATGAAGCCACCAGGAAGTCGGAATCACCGAGACCAAGTATCTTTAACTTGACCATGGCACTGGAAGGGGAAAAAAGAGGAAGCACATGCGAAAACAGTGTGTGTATGTAATAAATAGACGAACCCTTCCTCACCAACTGCTCATTCCCACCCATGGACCGCAACTAAGAAATGGCACGTCCTTAATTAGCCTGTGCTAAGGGCAAAAGGCATTGTTGAGCAGCCCCCTCCAAAAAATGGTGAATTAAGACCAGGTCGGGGACAGCGAGGTGGCCAAGGATGGTGCCTGATGAAGGATATAATTAAATAAGGCGTTAATTAATCTTCACAAGGGGCGTTTTAATGAACCCAAACCCATTTAACACTCTTGACTCCGTTGGAGTTCCCTTTGTGTGCATGCAAGTTTCAGGCTACGAGGTTCATGGTTTTGTGTTATGGAGGACACAACACACACACACACCACACACACACACACATACACCACACACAACAACACACACACACACACACTGATATTTGTTAGTATAGATACATTTAGGGTTTAAAGTACTTGTGTTGCCTGTGGTAGGTGTATGGGTGTGTGAGAGATGTTTTCATTTCATCTCTGCTCAACGAAGATATAAAACCAAGATATGGGACACTCCAGGCACGCATGGGCCCACTCCTGCCACTCCTGTGAGCCACTGGATTTAGATTAGGATGTGCAATAACGAACATGTTCCCATTTTCAAAACATAAGAGAAAATCCTCCACCGGGTGGCGCCCCAAACATCCGCTGTCCTCTGCTTCCAACATGTCGTATTCAGCCAAGTTCACGACCTTTTTACGGTAATTGCAAGTTGTTCGGACCTCGAGAGAAATACCATCCTTGATGTTTCAGATGAAGGAGCAGCAGCTCTGGAAGAGAGAAAGCAAATCACACAGAGGCCATTTTACAAAGAAGTGGACACAAGTGAGGTCTCTGTGGTTACATGGGTGGTTTGCAGGGTGTTTATGGATACAGCGGCGATGGCCTATTGGACACAGCAGGGGTCTCTATGGGTACCAGTGGTGGTTTACAGTGGTGTTTATGGAACGTGTTTAGGTACATAGTGGTTACGTGTTTTATGGCTTGTGTTTATGGGTACAGTGGTGGTTTAACAGTGATGTTCTATGGATATAGTGTGAGTAGGGTGGATATACTGATTCTGGCTCATCTTTCCCCATGTAAATAATGGGGCGATTTTCAGCGATTACTTTTTTTTCCCCCTAAAATAAACCCCTTTTTATCGTTTTTCCTGCTGTGCAGGGTTTGGTTTTTTGTGAGATAATGTTTATGGCGGATGCCTTCTGGACGCCTCTTACAACACAGGGATATGGTACAACCTATTATAACCGGGGCATTCACCGGATCAGTACACTGGGTACTTCACTTCGCCGACCTCGATGGATGACAGGCTGAGTCACGCCCCTGTGTTAATTTCAGCCAGCTGAACGGGATTCGACTCGGGACAACCTGGGATCCAAGCCGCCATCCTAACCACTTAACCAACACCGCCCTTTTATATCCAGGCTATATTTATTTGGTCTCCCCTTTAACCTAGGGACACTCTTTTTCCAATAACCAATGCATATTGTTAGCTTCACACATTGAACCTATTAAAGGATTGGTTCAATACCCCCCCCCCCCTCTCAAATTCCTTCAATAGTTTTAATTTTCTTTGGCACAATAATCCCATCTAAAATATTTAAAAACAACAACATTTGAATCTTTAAATTTTTCAAGATACCCTTTTGTGCTATTGAAATGATAAACTTCTCTTAATGATCTCATCTGACCACTCCTGAAGCCACATATCATTTGGAGATTATAGTAAAATTGTTTTTCCATTTGTTCATTGATAACCATCGAAGTTTTATCCATTGAAGGATAATTTATTTTTTTCTTTACATTCCTCTAACTTACTGTTTTTAAATTGTTCGCTTATTTGTTGTTATTTTACCTTGGTTCGTTATTTTTCATAAGACTTATTGATATTTTTCACATTCATTATGTTTTGCCATTTAAATACCAAGACTGACGATTTTCTCCACTCTTAGTTTGATTAATACTTGGTTTAACCATTTATATATGTGTAAAAAACGCGGCGTAGCCCTTAAAAAACCTAAACCCATATTCCCAATTGTTAAAACACAATCTATTCTATACACTCTTTCATACAAATAATATCCATATGGAACACAATCTATTCCATATTAAAATAAATCTCTATCATCAAAGGCTCTAATGCCTTTTATTTACTTCTTCAAACTATATATGTTATGTTTATAACTTATATTGTATTCATTTTCCTATATCTTCTTTATTATCATCAACAATTTAATAATTTCTTAAAAGGTTAATTGATTTCTTTATAATATTTCTTTATTCCTTTAACCTCTTATCAATCTGATCTGATCACCATACTTATAAGCATAATGCCCTTTGCTCTCAATCAATAAACTCACTCATTACTTTTCCGCCAACTCATCCTTAACTTACCAATAACCTTTTCATTCTTTTTGGAAAATAACTCGCTCTCTTACTAAAATTTAACTTGTATCATATACTCCAATATTTTTTCTTCATATCTTTATAAACATCATCAGTTTTTATATCTAGGATAAAATATCAGTGTACATAATACAACAATGAAACATTTTCTACCATACTCTTTTTTAACCATTATACAAATAATCATACATCAATATCTTTGATAAATCAAGAACTTGCTGTTCCAATATAAATTGGTTTTATCCATTACAATACTTTCCTTTTCCATATGAATAGCAGAAAGTTCTCTGAAAAAACTCTTCCTCTGTTAAAACTTGGTTTATTTATCAATCTCGAAGCTTCTTTCCAAAGATGTTGCATAATCGAATGTTTTTGCCTGTTTTTAACATTTCCATTGTCTTTCAAAGACAGCATTATCATCAATTATAGAAATCTCCCTTCAAATTTTACTTTTGTATTGCTCTCATATCTGTATTGAACTTTAATAACTTTTCATCCAAGGACTTTGGTTTAAATTTTAAAAACTCTATGAATTTTAGCTACTCTCATCCTTCTCTTCAAAAACTGTTTTTAAGTTCTCTGATGCAAACATATCCTCTTTAATCATAGAATGTTGTAATAACTTTTCTGTTGATTTGCTTTAATATTAAAACTTTTAATGATAATACTTAACCATTCTTTTCTTTGGGGTTTTCTTTCTCACATGAAAGGAAGGTCTTTATGCTTATTATGAGATCACTCGGGTACCTCAATCAACTTCAAATAATAACCTTCTTCTTCTCATATCATTCCTCTTGAAAGAAAATACAATATTCATCAAAGCCTTTTCATATCCTTTCTTCCACCCACTCTAATTTACCATAAGGTAGAGATTGAGACATTCGCCCATACCATAATTTATAGGCATCAAAATACATCAAATAATTACTATCTTTTTCACTATCATAATTTGGAATATTATATTTGCTTTAGCATATCTTTTTGCAATACTTGTTGATATCCACCTCTCTTAGACTTCTCATCATCAAAAGCCATATCTACATCACTGAAATTAAATCTAGATCTTGTTTTGTATTTTCAACATTAGCACTCCAAGCTTAACCAGGAGCTGTGAAAATAGTGAGCAGGATCTAATCCAAACATTTTTATATGACAGAGTGATCTAAAAGCTTCAACACATAGCTAACAATAAACATCTGTTTTAGATACAAATCATGATATTCTCCCAAGGTTCTTTATCTAAATATTTCCAATTCTTGTGCGTGTTTATATTCCTTATCACTTATCTCTTCTTCATAAAGGTTATTATAGAAACTTTCTTTTGAAGGAAGTTGTGGTTTCTTTAATCTCATAAATGAATTCATATAATCATAAGGATAATTCTTCCTTGTAAGAATTTTCTCTTGTACTTTGAATTCAATTCCTTGTTTGAATTTCCTCTCGAGTAGAAATTTCCTCTTTAATCAGAATTTCATCTTTATAGAATTTTCCTTCTTTAGTTAGAATTTCAATTCAACTTGTTTGAATTTCTTTACAATTAAGAATTTATCTTCAGTAAGAATTTCTTCATAATTTCCTCATTAATTAGAATTTCTCTTTACTTTGAATTCTCTCTTTAACTGAATTTCCTCTTTAGTTAGAATTTCCTCTTTTGGAAAGAATCGAATTAAGATTTGGAAAAGAGCCTGTGGGAGCTTGATTTGAAGGCTAGTGGCTAGTGGTGTTCCATAAATTGTAAGAATCTAGAAACTAATACGAGTTATAGGTTTTTTGTGAATATCATTTTTTGCAAATGAATATTTTTAGACTTGTGTTGTTATGAGAGAAATCAATTCCCTGGTGTTTTTTGGGAAAGTTCATTTATAATAGAATGTGTATCATAGTTGGCGCTGTTGTGAAGAAAAGACTGGAAATAAAGAAGGTTACTTTATAATAAGATTCCAACAGGAATGAGCAGGACTCTATATTTACCGTAAGATGACAATGAATCCCTAACTTTAGACTCCTCACACTTTTCCTCCTCAAATATGACAAGATATTGTTCTTTTTAAATTCTAATTTCTTCTTTGGTTAATTTCATCGGTTTCATTTGTTTCTTTCATTAATTTAGTTAGTCTTATACAATCCTTTTTCTAATCGTTTTCACAACTCTTGTGAAGCATTTTTTCCCACGATAATGTTAAGTTTAATTATACTTTTCTCCAACAGATGATTTGATATAATAACAGAAACCACAAGGATAATGTTTTTTGATATTTATTTGTATATGATTCTTTGGATTAGGAGAAGCAGTATTTATCTTTTTAGGATACATTCAAATCAGCGTATATAACACAAATGGGTGCATGATAGATTTTTATTATAATCTTCAAAAAATAAATCCTTTTTACAGGTTTAGGCATTGTATTAACGGCTGATTTATGATTACTACAATATTTGATGTTGTTCTAAAATCGTTTTTGTATGAAATGAATAAGACATCGCTTACAGGATATATTTTGTTTGCTGTTCTAATACTGAGAGAGATTAATCTTGATAAATTATTGTGTATTGTTATATGTGAATTCTTTCCAACCAAAATATAAAAGATCAATGTGTGGCTTCTATCATTTTTATAGTTGTTTTGAATATTTTTAATATTTGAAACTTTTGTTTGGATCCCGTTAAATTCCGTTATACATTAATAGAAAGATTATTCTTTTTCTCAAATTTAGGAATATCTGTTAGTGGCATTGGAAATTTAAAAATCTTTAATGTCCAAGGTATTCTCAAATATTTCATATCTTGTTTGACTCTTTCTGATACATTTTGGTGGATGGTAAGTGAGCAAGAACAGACCATGAGAAAACATTTATTATCATTGTTCTTACTTTAACACTGCCTTTCTTTAGTTTTATTTCTTTTGGTAATTCAATATAAGAAGAAGCTTTCAGAGGGTTTTGATTTAGAATGTGTATATCTAAAAAAGATGATTTTTTATGTTAAATCACTTCCTACCACTGTGATTATCACATCCTCCTCTGTCTTGAGATAAGTTATTCATAAACCCACTATTCAAAAATCTTGAAATGATTGTTATAAAATAAAATCTGTTCTCATAAAGGAGTTTGGTTCTTCATCTTGTCTTTTAATTTCTTTTCATCTCCCCATATAAACTTTAAAGTTTTCATTTCTTTTAATGGTCTTTTTAATAGCACTTTTCACATCAGGTTTACTATTTCAATTGATTCAGTTATTGATGTGGACGCGGGTTCCTCCAAATTGAAAATCCTTATTTTTATATGTCCTTTTAAAATGCCCCATCATTGTTTCAATATAAAGTCCTCCCTTTACTTTAAACTCATTTTTCTTGTGTTTTTGTGAATTCAAGATGTCTGTTATAACTACTCTTCAAACATCCTTTGAGCAGATATCACATGTTTTCTTTCCAACTCAAGAGGAGATATTTTGATGAAATAGATTAAAATGTGTGTTTGTTGGTTCGGGAGGTGTTTTCTATAATGTTTTTATTCGTGATTACAAACTTCGGCAGTACGCTTGTATTCACCATAATTCATATAATAAAACCTTTGCTTAAACTAAAATTTTCTTGATGAAAATTCGTTTCATTTTATAGGTGAATCTCTGCTTAAACTAAAATTTTTCCTTGAATGAAAATTTCTTTTATTTACAGGTGAATCTGTGCTTAAAACCATTTTATCCTCCAACTTTTTTTTCACTTAATAAATACCAATGTTTCAAGACAAAGACCAAGTTTCAATCAATCTCTTCATTTGTAAAAGATACTGAGAAATATGTCAAGGATGTAAAAATTGAACAAAGATTAAATATAACAACTATTGGATAAAAACAATTATGGTTGGATATGAATGAGTTCTTCAATTTTTCAGTGGAAGGTTTTTAGTATACCTGGGTAGAACATGCATTAGTATCTCTAACAAAAGTTTCTCCCTCTCCTTCTGGCAATATATTCAAACTAGAAAAAGCAATGAAACAAGAAAAAAGTATAAAAAACAAAACTTATGGAATGAAGCTTAGAAAGAAAAGATAAGACATCTTGAAATATGCAAGGAGAAATTTGTATTTTTTTCAACAACCCTAAAGATGTAAATCCTGAGAAATAAGGATGTTAATATATCAAGGTGAAATGAATTTCGTTTCATAGTAGTTAAGGATCATTTTAAAATTACCTTAATATAAAAATGTTGTAAGTTGAATCTGGGTAATGAAAAAAAGTAATATAGCCATATCGATGGTATATTATTAAATATGAGTCAATATGCAACTGAAAGTATAGATGAATTTCAGTTTAAGTAAAGTTTTACTTTATAAATATGAATAGTTTACTCGATTTTGAGCCTCTGAATTCCCCTGATTCTCCATATGACAAGTTTGGAATTGTCCTGCGTGTGAAAGACGGGGATTAAACACAGAGTCAACAAGCCTAATAACAATGTATATTCTGTGATTATCTTTAATTAAATGATATAAATATAAAAGGAAAATAATTCTTTTTTAGATTTACAACCAAAAATGAATTACTTTAACAAGATTGATTAAGAGAAATGAATGTAAGTATGAGGGTTGATACACACCTTTCCTTACAAGGGAAGGAAACTGAACGTATAGGAAATGTTCAAAGGATTGTTGTTATATATATTCATGGATGTGATTTTCAGGGAATATCAACACAAGAATATTGCATAAATAAAAATAATGGATTATCTTGAATTAACCTGAAACTTAGGATAAAATATAGAGTTTTCTAAAAAAGCCATTAATAAATTAAATACCTGTTTTCCAAATATATAAAATGAATGATTTTTTAAACCCATTGGGAAAATAAGATAAATTTAACCAACGCATAAAATCTCCCAAAATCATTAAAGATGCCTCATAGTTTGTTCAAAGAAGCGGATGTGAAAAACCTGCTTACTTTAAAGATGCTCCTCACTCCAACTTTTTAGATCATGAAATTTTAAAATAATTTTCACAAAGTCGAGTTTTCACAGAAGTATCAAACTATCTTCACAAGGTTTTAATGCTGGACTTTCAAAAGAAGATATAATCGGTTTATTTAAAAACTCAAAAAAACCTAAATGAATTTATAACATTGAAGAATAATAAAACTATTTGTGATACAGCAGAGATGTAAAAGAATAAAACCCGATTAACTGTATTCTTAGTGATAATACGGATGATATACCGTCTCCCCAAGATTTGGATAATCCAAAAGAACCTCGGTCATCTTTATGTTGTGTTAATGAGAGAAACCAAACGGTAATGGACAGCTCTACACAAGAGGGGAGAACATTATTCTTGTAATGTAATTTTATCTTAGTCAATCGTACTTTCAACTTCCTCGTCGTTCCATCGAAACAATGCTAATACTTTTATTTTATTCAGTTAAATTCAATAGATAATTAACAATTTTGGAGAGATAATTGTTCTACATTATGTAGTAAAAAGGAATTTGGAGATTAACATGAAGCACACGAACTGAAAAATATAAATATATTGTTGTGAAACAGATGAAGATTTAAGGGATATATTTTTTGTTTTATAAATATATTACAATATATAAATGAACAACCTATATATTAATAAATCTGTGGGTAAATTCTGCTTCTGGAAAAAACTTTCATAAATCAAGGTTTTCTTGTGTAGTACAAATGGAATATTGTTAAATTTACTTTAAAAAACCCCCGGTGATACGCTTGTATCAACAACACTAGAGCATAGACCTGGAGAATAAAGGTGAAGATTATCACTATTTTCAAGTGGAGGAACTTGCGATTGGAGGAATGAAGGTCAAATATTTGAGGAGGTTTCTCTTGTACAAACAAATATTCACATTGTAAGAGTGCAGTTAAGGAACTAAATCTGGTGGTCTTGGGATATTAGAAACTAATCCAGAAGGAATGAGACAATTATTAACAATCTGAGCGGAGTGAAGATTTTATCATTTGGTTTTGATGTTGATGAAGCACTCAAACGGCAAACGTAATGAAAAGCAGAGGGATGCAAGTATTAGTGAAGAAGAAAATTCAATCGTATTTAATGTTTAATAAAAGAATTTGAATGATTATTTAAAAGAAAAGGATTTACTTTGAACACTCTACTTGGATGATGAAGAAAAGGAAAATTTCCCTGTTGATCTTTACAATTCATTAAATGATATTTTCCAATAAATAAATGGATGCGAAAGAAAGAGCAAGAAGATTTAGGGAACATCAAGAGTGGTTTTCAAAGTTTGCAAAACAACAGGAAGACATAAAGAAGAACGCAGACAAAACTAACGGGTGCAAGAAGTATTGAAAAGAAACAAGAGAAATTTTTATAAACCACTTTTTAAAAACTTCCCAAGAAAAAATTAAGATGTTTCCACAGTTCCCACAATAAATATACTCCAGAAAGCTCCAAATGTTAAAAAGATTTCAGTCAAATGACGGAGGAAGAATTAGAGCATATAGGAGAATTAGAATATGAAATGATGAAGGATTAATTTCAACAACTGGAAAGAGATTAAATCGACCACTGATTCATATGTGAATGCTCTTCAAAACAATGAATATTCAGCGGATTCAAAAACCAAAGCAGGACTCAATTCGCAACAGAACAACCAGCAATATTCTCTTGTTTCAAAGAAAAGGTATTGTTATTTAAATGATGAAATAAGGTTCTGCGTTCTGCTCAAACCTCCTGTCAACTACTCCGAGATTAATGTTTCTTCTCACAAAAGATGGAAGACAAGGTTAAACTGTGGAGGGATGAATCAAAGTAATATTGATAAACCATTAGATATGAAAAATGATGATGATAAGTTATATATTGATCTGCTGGAACTCCTGTTGATTTTGGGGTTATTCTTTCTGGTATAAAAAAAGGGAAGAATGAGAAGGGAAACACATTATTGGCTTTAAGTTATCTTGTTCAAGGGTGTTATTTTCTCCAAATGACCATCACAATAAGTTAATAGACTGTTATTGTTGTTAGGCAGTTAATTGTTAAGGCTGGAAATCAAATTGGTTTTAAATGAAGCATCAGCCATTTTTAGACCAGTGATGACATGAAAATAATTAATAAATATCAATATAAAGATATTAATCTCATATTAAATAAGAGAAGAAGCACAATCTTAGTTTCAATTTTCACAACAAGCGACCACACATCTTCATTCCCATAACCCACTACAACTTGACACAAACAAAAGAATATGAGGCATCTTTATTGTCTATGGAAACTTATAATACCTTATTTAATTAACCGAGAAAAAATGACAGTTAGTTATAATCGGGAAGTTGGATACAAAACGATAAACAGTCTCACCCGGAGCATATGAGATTTTTCAAATATCCTTTCTGAATTGCTCGTCTTGAAATGAAATGAAAGAACAGGGTGATGAACCAAAAAATATTGTTATAAGATATTCAAAAAACATAACTTCAAAATCAACGATTAAACTAAAATAACTACAAGGTTGATTTCACAATTGATAATTCATTTTGAGAGTTATTGGGTTTCTTCTCCTCAAAAAGATTGAAACTAATGGGACGTTTTACAGTGATAATGTCATTCAAATATCCTCAGGAATTAAATTCAGTATTAATTAACTGTGATTTGATTTGATGGTGCTTATAATGATGGAATAAAAAACAAAATACAATATTTTCATTCCGTGCATACTCACCCCAATTGGTTATAATTCAATAGGAACCTAAAAAATTTGTTTATCTCCCTGTGGTCAGGAAAAACCATACCAGAGTAAATTTTAGGATAACCGACCAGATAATCGTATGATTTCTTTTAATGGAGAAGTATATCTATTGAGAATTCACCTACGTGAAGTTTTCCAATAATTAATAGATGGTTATTGTGGGAAACACGAGTTGGGAACAATATAAAATAATTACAGGGGATGGATGTTCCTTCCCCTTACTACAAGGGTGAAGGTATGTATCTTGGTAGAGGATACTATAAACCTAAGAGAACAAAAGGGGTGTCGGACATCAATTTAGAGGAGATGGGATAATTGATTACTCTAATGGGTATCGGTTCAACTATTCTTAAACATAAGACCTAATTGTTCAAACTGCTTCTGCTGTGGGAAATGTAAGCAGGTGCTGTAAAAGAGTATAAAAGATGCCCAAAGGAATTCATAAATTACAAGCAATAAAAGAAATTAAAAAAGGCAAAAACTAGTGTCTCCCAAGAACGACAGAAAATATTAAATAAACTTTGGGTCAGGTTTCAAAAGTTTTAACATCTTTTTTTTCCTAAAAAAATACAAGTATGGAAGCAATGATAGTATCCTATGATTTGGATGATACTATTATTATCTCAAATCCACTAAAAAAGAAGATTACTTCAAGGTAAATGCAAATGGAACAGACTTGGAAATGCCAAATGGTACAAAAATTTTGAATAATAATCCAACAACTATTTGGAATCTATCCGAAAGTTTTTCTTGTTGTGGTAAATTTAAATTCACTAAAGGCTGGAATACACAAACGCTAACACTCGTAAATGATTTCTTCTGGAAAATGTTTGATAGTGTGCGTTTGTACATTGGATACACAAGAAGTTGAAGCGGTTGATTATGTCTCTGCTGTATCTGAAATGATGAAATTTACACTCTATACATTCAGTGATAGAAATGGGAAAGGGGTCTGTCGAAGGTTTTTATTCCCTGATATGTCAACGGGAACAAACAACAGACCCTGGATATACTCAAGGAAAGGAATGGTATAATGATGATACAAAACGCAGAAAATAGTTTTACTGTGGCAGTTTCCTCTAAAGGTATATTTTGGATTTTGTGATCATGATAAAGTTCTGTATGGTCTTAAAATTAGATTTCAACACAAAGGATGATAATGAAAATAGATTGCTTTTTGGTGTTGGTAGTGCCTTTTGGTTGAACAGAATAAATTTGTAATTTGAGGAAATGGAAGTTGGTATAAATTCAGTGATATACTCCTAATCTTAAAACAGAAGAGATGTTTGAATCGAAGACTTAACTCAAAGAAACCACTCAGTGTATCATACCTCAAAAGAAGATTCAACACGTTAAATCAACCTAAACTCTTACACGTGGAATTTGGGTGTTCTGGAAGGAAAGACCACGATTCTGGTGGATCATTTTTAAAAAGCCAGATGGTGAACTGCGACTGAATAGAATAATGCATTGAGTGATAATGCTAAGGTGGAAACAACTTCGCAGTTTCTCTAGATGGAACAATTTTTATCCACGAGATAGATTGGAAATTAAATTGGAAAAAATGATTTTGCTGAAGCATACAAGTCTTAACCAAAAGGTGTGTGAAGTAATGGAAATAAAGAAACCTATTTTTGGATATGAAGCATTTAAAAGTTTGTATCAATCTATGCGTTTGACCTGAGCGCGCAAAGGAAACTAAAAGTCTAATCGAGTGGATCTTCCTAACATTGAAAGAGGAGAGAGTGAAGAACGTTGATACATATTGTTTGCCTTTTGGAAGAAACAGTATTGCAGTTAATAGCAGATAATGAGTGTGATGATTAGTCTCACATAATTTTTGTTAAAAAATGAGTGGCAAAAGTACCAACTGGGGTATATGTTAATCAATCAATCTCATTAAACTAGTCATCTTGTGTCAAAAATCAAAAGCCTTGTACGATTACGTTAATACAATTCAGAGAAAAGGAGCAGTAAGAAATTGATGTTTGCTTCACAAGAGAACAGGTTAAAATCTTGAATGATACTGGCTCACTTAAATTAAAATGACAAAACCAATGTTGAAAAATAATTCAATAAGAGAGACGAGTGGAGGATTCTCCCATTTCTAATTCCTTTATTTGCCTGGTTAAGTGCGGTTGGAGCATTGATCGGGTGGTATTTTCAACAGGCGGTGAAAACTGCCAAACGAAGGAAGGCCTCAACTCCAGGCCTCAAAAGATTGGAAAGACAATAACAAAGAGTTGGAGAAACAAAATTAGTTTAAGTGGTGTAATTGTAGATTTTGCTGAAAAACTGAAGGTCTTGCCTGATAAAGCGAGATTGTTAGTTTGGAGATATCTTTCTCTATAGGCACAGCAGGTGTAAAATTAACTAAAAGGGGTAATGGATTATATCTTTCTAATAAATAAATGAGCATTGATACGTGGTTGAAAAATTTGGAAAGATACAACATCAAATTTACAACTTGTCAAATATGTAGAATTAAAATTTCATAATGTTGGGTTATTTTTGAATGAGAGATGAAATTAACAAACGTGCCCTAACATACAAGAATATTATTATGAACTTAGAAGATATATGGGAAACGGGGTCTCATTGGGTTTGTATTTTTAATAGTCCAGACAAATATTATTTTGAATAGTTTTTTGGTCTTCCACCACTGTTGAAGTTATAAATTCTTTACAGAATGGTTGTTTATCATCAAACATTTCAAGTCCAAGAATTAAACTTCTAAAGTGTTGTGGTCAATATGTCTATATGTGTTATTTGCAACTCGACAAAAATAAAAATTTTTTCATGACATTATTTTAATCTAATATAAATGACTTATGTTGAAAGATGGTTCTAGCTTTGGTGTATCCCAAGAATGGATATGATTTAATCAAATTCATTACACAAAGGCACAGGCTGAACGAACCATAAATATAATAATAACCCAAAAATATAATATGAATATGCCTTATAAATTAAAAATTATCCAAGCCGAGTGAACAGCGAATGACTTGGTGAGATTAAGCGATTTATCACAATATAACTATCCTAAATAAAACGGCTGTTGTATTCCAAGGATACAGAAGTGTTGATTTAATCTCCAGGTCATACAAGAATTCACAGTTCGAATTAAAATAAATTTTTAATAAAAGAAGGGCCGTATGATTTGTATGAGAATAAGAACAATGGGGGTATGATTGAAATTGAATTTAGGGTATAATTGGTCATTTAAAATTAACCTCGAAGAACCTGGAGCAATTAATCAGTCCTCGTAAGGAAGAATATTATCCTATTGGTATAGAGAATGAGTTTTGTGGAGCCACGATTAGTAACAACAAATAAAGAATTTAATAAGGGTAAATATAAATAATGGTTTTTGCCCTGTTTTATCTCATGGAAAAACAGAAAAAAGATTATATGTAATAAGTAGGGGAAATACAAATGATTAACTATGGGAAGACTGGGGAGGTGTTTTCGTGTCTATAATATTAATTCTAACATATATTCTAAATACATAAATGACGGCAAGAAGGCTTCAAGAAATTATCATTTCTGTGTCCAGCATACCTTCAAAGAAAAGGTATTCGGTATTTTAATAAATATGTTCTACAACATAAGAATGAGGTATTTTCAATAAAAGATTGGTTTATGCTGATGTTTGATAAACGACAACTTTTCGATTTAATTAGAATGTTAATAATGAAAAAATTATAAAGTTAAGAAAACGAAAGGCTTTTTTGAAATCCAAAAGAAATTTTCTTTGGTTTCCCTGTTTGTAAAAAAATTAATTTTGGATGTAGGAATAACAAGAAATCCTGATGATATATGTATGATATTCTATGGGGTGTAGCGATTCAGGATAGTAAAGGGATGAGGAAGGAGTTGAAGAGAGAGAAGAGAGGAGAGAGAGAAAAAGAGAAAGAGGAAAGAAGGAAAGAGAGAAGAAAGGAAGGAGGAGAGGCAGAAGAGAGAGAAGATGAGAGAAGGAGGAGAGGGAGAAGAGAGAGGAGGAGGGAGAAGAGAGAGAAGGAGGAGAGGGAGGAAAGAGAGAAGAAGGAGGGAGGAGAGGGAGGAAAGAGGAGAATGAATAAATATCAAAATATGGAAACCGGTGAGATTAAAAAAGATTGGTTGTAAATACAGAAAATAACTCAACCCACCGAGGAGGAAAACAAAGAATTAAACAAGTCTATTTACAATACTTCGACAAGACTATTGGCAAATCGTCAGCTATTCATTTTAATTCAAGTTTTTTCTTAAATAAATGGAGGAGAGAGGTGAAGGCATTTCTAAGGATTCTTTATTTATGTTTTAAAAAAATTAAGATTCAAATGTGCATGTTGGAAACTAAAAAGGTTTTTGGCACTCGCAGGAATTTTTCTCCATAAATAAATGAGTTATTGTCTTCAAGTAAAAGAAAAACTATACTAAATATTTCATATATTAAAAGTAAAAATAACAGGGTTAACCAAAAAGGTATATGTTCGTGTTGGTTCAAAAAAATCAATTTTATCTCCAAACCAAACTCGGAGGAGATATAACAAAGTTTTTATCAGGAGTAAATTTACAACTACTGGAATACCAGGGGATTACATCTCCTTCCAGGTATTCTTTCTGTGGTCCAGGCAACAAACTTAGATAAAAGATTAGATTGAGGCAGACAATCCTAATCCTGGAGTAAGCCTATCATAGAGTTGTATTGAAGTGTGCATGAGACACGATATTGATTATGGAATACCACAACTTTGAAGAAAAGCATGAAGCCGATAGAGAAATGTTGTATAATTGTCTCTGATACAAAATCCAACCTTGGAGACAGAAAAGTTGATAGGTTTATCGTGAAGAAGAGTGCTTGAAGATCAACTTATGCCGCTGTTTCTAAGTGTCGGTCTGGTGTACAAGTTCTGCCTCATGATGAAATTTGATGGGGGACACTGTGGCCACGCTTTCGTCACTTACACCAATCAGGAGGTTTGGATG
>JAXMNL010000416.1:38368-55005 GCA_035128595.1 Eptatretus atami | reverse complement strand
GCAAAATGCGATACATTAATTTAACAATTATACAATCTGGAATTAAATTGTAAATTTTAAACACATTACAGCAAATTTCCACGTAACATCATGGATGGGGTTTTTTTTGTTTTGTTTTTTGTTTGTCCACAGAGTCGAGACTCGTGGAAGAGCACTGAATGGATCAGGATGTAAAAGACAAAAAGAGGATGCAAACTATGCATGAATTGGGTGGACAAGATGGAGACAAGGAAATTCCAGAGGGAAAAATGGAAACTTGGAAGAGAAGAGAATTTGGGTAATTTGTGGCTGGGAAGGCAAAGGGGAGGTAAGTCCAGAATGATAAGATGCTCCCACGCCCTGATCAGGCATTTTGGGTAAGTCGTGCGGCGAATCTGGAATCGATAAATCTCTGATGAAGTTATCAAACAGGCCGTGTGGTGAATCCGAATCGGAGAAGTCGTTACCGAGGTGCCGTGAGATGGTGCAATTTGAGCGAAATACGAATATTTATACAAAGACGAATCTTCTGTTGAGAAGAAAGAGTACGGTACTTAAAAATGTCAACATTAACAAATGTTGTACACTGTAAAGTACAGAAATCATTGCCTTCGAACGTTTACCAATTGGATGAGCAAGCAAATGTTAATTTGCACACAGACACATCCGATATTACCCAATCAACATGAGAAATGTGTATGGGACTGTCGTAAAGTGAAGGCTAATCATGGCTGCAGAGATGGGTGGACAAACATTAAGGATAAGTTGGAGGAATCTATTTGCATTCCTAATTTATCCAAAGTTTGCCCCACAAAGTAGTTCAAAATAATATGCACAAAACAGCTCATTAATATTCATGGCCCTTGAAGTACCAGAGGCGATGCCTTATGACTGTGTCAGGGAGGAATTAACAGCTCTATTGTTTTGACGAATAGTTTTGCAAACTACTGTAGTTTATTTTGCTTTGTCTTTTACTCCAAATCGATATCTCTACTATAAGGACCAATTGGTTAGACAGTTCCCCTGACTCCACCCACAATTTCCACACTATAGAAGGACCCATTGGTTGGACAGTTCCCTGACTCCACCCACAATTTCTATACTATAAAAGGACCCATTGGTTGGACATTTCACCTGACTCCACCACAATTTCTATACTACGGTCAACATATTGGTACTTACTGGTATGCGAAATGAAAGACCTCTTCGGAGCTGTCATATTCACAATCACCATGCCCTCCCTATAAGTTTTCCCTTCAGTGTAAAACGATGAAAGTGACAGTTAAAAAGATTTTGAGCCGATTGGCATCATGGGCCTTGGGAAGATGGGCCTCAGCGATCGAGGCAGCATTGTGTTGTTTTACACCGCCCAAATAACTGTGGCATTCTCTCAAGCAGTGCTTTTACCATGGAGCTTACACAGGTCCTTGCTATTATTTATGATAAAATTGTGAGTTGAATTTATTTTGTCTCTTAAAATTGAGTTGGACAGGTGATGGGTTTCTGTGAAGTCGGTGCTAGCTGGTAGTGGAGTGGCAAGCATTAAATATACCACTACTTCGATGTGGGAATGGCCATTTGCTTTTGTGTGTGGGAGGTGGGTAGTGGGGGTAAAGATGTGACAGATTTGGAAGGGGGTTGAGGACATTCAGTGGGTGGGGGGGGTGGAAGGAGGGTTGAGAGGGGAGGAGGGTGTTGGGAGGGGGAGGGAGAGGACTTGGGTTGGGAGGTGGGGGTAGAGCAAAGATGGGACAGAGTTTAGAAGGGGAGGTTGAGGCTGTGGGCGGAGGACTTTCGGTGGGGGGGGGGAGAAGGGTGGTGTTGTGTGTGTGTGTGTGTGTGTGTGTGTGTGTGTTCCTGCTCAGTATCATTATTCTACCAGGTGAGCACCCCAAGGGTATTGCCCTTATTTTTCAGGATATTTTGGATGCTCAGCACTTGTGGAGCTTGTTACAGAGCAAAAGGGTAAGTGGAACAGCACACGGTACATTATTCCACTGTTGTTGTATTGGCAGGAAAGAGTTTCCAGCAGCAGCGAGAGGTGATGAAACTCACATTGGAGGAAGATGAGGGCACAGAGAAATCAGGTTTGTCATTCACCTTGCTGATGCAAGTGTTGGCACCACCATTCCTACTGCCACACTTGATCACATGACTTCATGAGTTGCGGTTTCTGACCCTTTGGCTTTAAACTTTGGAAAGAGAGGTCCGGAGAACCCTAAAAAAGACCAATATTGAGTTGTAATCACGTTTCCTCCACGTGTGTAGATTTAAATTGTTGGAGCACATCTGCTTGATTCTGCATGACAGTTGTCAATGCAGACGTTGACGTTCCAAATTTTAGTTTAAAATACGGTTCTTGTTTGTACTCGTATTTTGTTATCTTTCTCAGTATGCCAGTAATTCGTTGAATAATCTTTTCCTCTTCTTGCAGGGAAACTGTCGTGTGCAAAGAATAACAAAAAGAAAAGAAAGAAGATGCCTTACAATTCGAATAAGAGTGAGGGTAGGACCTCGTTTTGCATTGTCCATCCCGTTCTATTTTGAGTAGCCCTGATTAAACCGACTCTTACCTCACTGTCTTTCCGACCTCAACCTCTCTGCAGAGGGTGATGTGGAGGAAGTGTTGACGTATGAAGAGATGGCGTTGTATCATCAGCCGGCCAACCGCAAGCGCCCATCATACTAGTTGGGCCAGCAAGCTGTGGACGCTCAAAACTGCACCAGCGGATGTTACGAAGCGATTATGACCGTTTTGCTGATCCTGTTTACCGTAAGTCACCGAATCGACTTTTTTTGTTGTTTTGTTTGCTTGTTTTTTGTGCCGGGGAACATTCTCCTCATTTGAAATACTTTGACATTCTGATGGCATCTCTTGCCAATTTGGATCTCTTATTGAAACCAACTGAAACCATCAGTTTCATTCCTTTGCTTTTCTTAGTTGTTTTGACTTGGTGGTTTGTTGGATTCCCTTTGATAAACCGCACCTGATTATGCTTTTGGTAGACACGTCGAGGCCAGTACGTGACGGAGAGGTGCTCAGTCAGCACTTTCACTTTGTGTCATGAGCGGAGCTTGAGAACGACATGGTAAACGGACGCCTTGTTGACGTCTGTGAGAGGGATCGACAACTTTACGGCATCAGAGTGGACTCTGTCCGGCAGGTGGTGAATTCTGGCAAGACTTGCCTGATAAACTTGTATAACCAGGTGTGGTGCCAGCTTCTTTCACCTTTCTGCTAAATGTCCCATGTCAGGTGATTGTGGTTTACGTAGCATTTACAGTGTGTAAGATGTACTTTTTGTGTGAGAATCTGTCATGTAAGCTGCATTATCTGCTTGTTTTGTTAGTCTCCAAAGATATTAAAACTTCGCGACCTGAAACCTTACGTGGTTTTCGTGGCACCACCCCTCAAGAGCGTCTGCGTACACTGATGGGGAAGGAAGGTCGGAACCCAAGGTATACTCGTTGTCCATCTCTCCACACCTTCGTCTTAATTTTTGGCTTTTTTGTGTTGGGTTAACCCCAATCGGTGCTTGTATATACCTTGACCCATTACATGAGACCTAATTCTTTCCCTCCAGCCTGAAGAACTTCGAGAGATCATCGAGAAGGCTTGGGAGATGGAACAAACTTATGAGCACTACCTTGACACTGTAGTTGTTAACGCCGACCTTGAGAAGGCTTTTGTCGAGTTTTTGCATCATGTGAACAAGTTGGACACTGAGCCACAGTATGTCCCTACTGCATGGCTGCATTAGCCTCTGATATCTTGAACCCTGGACAATCATAGCTGTGGGCACCTTTATCGCAGTGTAAAGCATTGCACCTGGACACCACTTCTTGTAGATAATTACACGGTATTGAAGTTGTCATTAATTTTGAACAAATCTGCCCTGTTAGAAACAGTATTTTGTTTTGTTATCGAGATTATTCTTCAGCATTTTGGCTCGCTGCCTGTCTGGCTGACTCTTCAAGTATAAGAGGTGAAAACTAAACCAGTCCTTAAATCCTTCCACGTTATTTGTTCTCTATTCTTTTAAAATAAGGGGTAATGATAGCTAGGTGACAGACAGGTGAGCAAATGAAGCTATCCAGAACCACTTCACCTCAGATAAGCAAAGCGAGAGAAAAGAACTGAGAATTTGAATAGCGACTCGCAGCATTAAATCTGTTTGCTCGATTATGGTCCATTGATGAACGAGAATGCAAGTAAAGCTCGAAACGTAGCGACACCACCACATCATATGATTCAAAATGTTGGCCCGGGCTTAACATCTGAACGTGGAGTTAACGCAGGTCGTAACTTCAGTCCGACTGTTTGTTTCCTCTCGCGCTCCTCCAGTACACTACGCGTGAATGAGTTTTATGTGCAAACTCAAAACGAGCACAGTGTCTATCTTTTGCAGTGCGGATGATCCATACAGTATTCGGCGAGGTATTGCGTGTTGTTTAATGCTCACGCAGCTCCTTCCTTCTCGATAGACTGAGGGTTTTTTTTTTCTTCCTCTCCTCTTCTTCTTCTGATAGCATTATTTCATTCTTGGCTTTTGAGTAACTTTGAGAACTCGTCGGAACTGAATTCTGATGTAACTCTGAAACGCAATATTATTGTTCTGGTTTTGTCTTTTGTCCTGTATGAATGTAAAAATGGAATGTTTTTATTTTCGTTACTTTCACTAATATAGGGGATTTATTTATAAGCAATGAGCAGCCGGAATGTTTTGCTTTTATTTGAAACCTGTGTAATCAATTTCCTTTTCCGAGAAATTGAGGGCTGCCAAGTGCGAGTGAGACATCACAGGTTCTCTGCAGCTTGACGTAGTTTATTATGAGGTCGTGGTCTCCCCCAGCTTCCCACTCCGATAAAACGAGGTATGCAAAGCTTGCTTATGATTTTCTAAGAGACTATCTATCTATTACATGCGCAAGTGTGCTTTTTCACCTCGACATTCTCCCCTTGTACGAACCATTCATGCCCCTTCCCTTCCCTCCTTGCACCCCATTTATTTTCACACCTCTTTTCATTCTCTCCACACCCCTACACACCCTCCTCTCATTGCCCCCTTTCTTTACCTCTTTCAATTTTTTTAATATTTCCTTCATTACCACCCTACCCCATCCCCATTACATACTTGATTTCCAGTATCACCCTCTGTATGGAGTAATACCATACTCCATGATAGATAGCCCTCGTGAATGTATGTGGAGTTAAGTCCACGAAAAACAACAAATCAAAAAGGAAAGCATGAGTGAAAGGGTAAAGCACCATTGTGGATCGGTTTGAGTTCAGCACTTTCCTTCTTACACGTGTTGCGTGAGCAGTTCAAAACCTGCAATCTGTTTCAAGATCAATTTGCATTTGTAGATATTTTTACGGGGGAAGGGAGGGGGGGGGATGCAAGTAACATGTCACTAACCAGAAACAAAGATGAGTATTGATTTTTGTATTTGTTTGTTTTAGTGTTAAGTTGACTTGGTTTAATAAAAGTTTGAAGAATTGCAGTGAACATGTTTGGATGACCCCATGTTGATATCACAGTTTAACACACAATTGTTATATCTGTCACCAAAGGTGGACGGAGGCTGTGTTTCACCCATCAGTCAGTTTGCCTGTCTGTCTGTCTCCCTGTGAGCAGGAGATCTCAAAATGTTATGGACGATTCAGACGAAATTTACGTCAAAACTTGGTGGATGAGTTGGTTAGGTGACGAGAATAAGCCGATTCGATTTGCTTCAGGTCCGGATCCAGATCCGGCCTTTCAGTGGGATTACAAAAGTAAACTGTTCAGCCTGGCAGAGGTATGCGATCTACTGAGTGCCGTTCTAGTTACCTATGTAAATGTCATTTTAACGTGTGATTGTTCTCCGCGTGATAATCCATGAATTAACACACCATTGTTGCCCCGTCTTCATGTTGTTTTTATTTTGTGTGCACCACATGGTTGCGGGTGGCATAATTTGCTGGGGTGCAGCTGTGTCGTTGATGCTGCACCCCCTGGAGGTTAGAGCAGGAATTTCTAATTTGTTCATGGTGCCGGCGAAAGCTCACCTTTTCATCATGAAGAACACCGTGCGATATTTAACGTCCAACATATTTAGCGTCTGTCGAACAAACATTGTTCGTCTTGTTAGGTTACAGTCCTGCACAACACAGTACCGTTCAACAAAGTTAATGTCAGTTTATAACGACACCCCCCCCCCCCCCATGTTCATGAAACGGTTTTACACGTCATTGATCGTCATTATTATTGTCACACCTAAACATGCCCTTCTTGCCCCCCCCCCAACCCCATGTTCATATCACAGTTTCACGAGACATCCTTCACTCATGTTAATGTCAGTTTAATATGTTGTCGTTTCCCTGTTAATGTCAGTTTATTAACACATCATCCTTCCCCATGGTAATGCTACAGTTGAACATGCCATTGCCCTCTAATGTTAAAGTCAGTTTAACACGCGATTGATCCTCCATTTAACCATCAGTTTAACAAACCATTGTTCCCCAATGTTAACATCATTTTAACATGCCATTCTTCCATTGTAATCATGTCAGTTTAACCTGCATTGACCCCTCCCAGTGTTAACCCCTGCCATTGACCCCTCTTCTTGTTTTTTCATTGCGTTTTGTACTTGCTCTGGAACTGATAAATATCCGGTTGGGATGTAGCTTGAAGATGTTTTGTCTTTATATATACAAAGTAATGTTGCTCAACGTACGTGTGCAAGTGTCAGTTGTTTTTTGTGGAACAGGTGTTTGATGTGTAGGTATACACACTTGCCTGTGCAAGGTGCCGAGCCTGGTTTGAAGCTCGACACAGCTGTTATCCTGGTGTATCGCACCCAGGGCGAGGGTTCGATGGTGCCATCCATCAGCAGGCCATTGGGATATTTACCTTTCACCGCTGACACGAGCAGATCCTACGGAATTGTCTTTCACGGAAAAGGCGAGTTTTCGCTGGCACCTTCAACAAATTACAAATTGCTGTTCTGCTCACCACCTTCAGACAAACGTTAGTCTGGCTGCCTGGTTCGTGAAAGACGTGCCAATTTTTTTTTTTCCTCATCTCACCCTACAAGACCAAGAAGGTGGGAATATTTGGGGCCGTTTAAAAATATCGGTATTGGTGTTGCTTCGATTGTACACATTCATCCGCAGAACTCCCATCCCCCTTTCTCAATCCATCTCTTTATTCGCATATGTACATGTCTCCTGAGGTGTTCTTAGAAGAAGCAACTAAAGTATGATTTTTTTTTTACCGATGCAGTTTCTGTGTCTCCTTGCCAAAGCTTTCAGATCCCTTGTCTGTAGCATGCTGCAGGCATTGACACCATTTGGGGATTACGTAAAGCTTTTGTCTGTAATAAAGTCGAAGGGCAAAGCATTTTGTAAGGTCTTTGATGCCAAAGATTCTGTCGGTGTTCAATTTGCCATTTCCCTCGGTATGTATCAAAGAAAACGGAAAATGAAACCTCACACAGCATTGCACAATGTCAGAATAGATTTCTTTACTGTCACGGAGATTGTGAATGCGTAAACACAGCTCAAAAAACCACTGGTTGCCACTTGGGCCATTGTGTTATGAATGTCAGGATCTTTGCCATTTGTAAAATCTGGATAGACTCATCATAATCACTTGGAAGACTATAATTGCCCATTGAGATTGTTTGTTTGTTTGTCTTTTTTTTTTTTCACTAGTTGTGATATTTATTAATCACATTCTGGAATGCTACATGCTTCCCAGCGTATAGCATAACTGGTTGTGTAACACCAGGGCTTTTGCTCTCCATCTGGGTTTCGGCAGAAGTTGCTTTCCAGGCCACTGTAAAAGAAACCAGAGAGTTGGTGTCAAAGCCACCCAATGCTCGCCTGTTTATACATTTATCGTTTTTAAAAGACTAGTCTAATAATATTTTTTATAAAGCATTGCAGTGAAGTCTGATCCAAATAATTTTAAAGCAATATATGTATTTGTACATTGTAATCAGTAAAAAAAATAGTGTGGTAGATAAAACATTAGAAAGGAAATAACTTGCACCAAAACTTTAACATTTTCATGCTCACGCTGACGCTCACGCCGGGGTATCGCTATAGCTCTCTGTTCTTCGAACAGGCGAGCTAAAACAAGTCAAGATTGTATTTTTTTTCTCTCAAAATTCAAGGCTTTTAATTTGCCTCCATTCCGATTAAACCAAAACAAGTACAGACAAAACTAGAACCGCATTCTGTAGAGCACATAACCTCTGCCAGCCTGAACAGTTTAGCTTTTGTATCCCACTGATGGGTCAGATCTGAATCCGGACCTGAACCAAAATCGAAGTGGCTTGTTCACGTCACCTACCCAATTCTCCATCAAGTTTTGTCAAAATCCGTCCATAACTTTTTTGAGATATCTTGCTACATATTGTTTTTCGCCCCGTCTATCATTCGATGGTGAAGAATCACTTCAAAATTATTGTATCCGGATCCAAATCGTCACCAAAATCGAATCGATTCATCCTTGTCACACACTCGAGTTTCGTCCGAATCTGTCCATAACATTTTCATATATCCTGCTCACAGACAGACAAACAAACAGATGGGTGAAGATGTAATCCATGTGTTTGTTTGTTGCTTGCAAGAGCTGGCAGGATAGTATAAAGTATGCATACTCGTCTCTGATCTGTCTACTCTGGGTTTGATATCGGCAGAGCTATAAACTGCCGTCCTGATGTTTCGCAATGTACGGTGAGGCATCAATGTGTGACCCATCCATCGGATGCACATTAAGCCGAATAACCCACCTGCTTGCACGGTTTGTTGGTGCATGTTAAAGGCCCGATGGTATATTTTGTGAAGAGTTCATATTGTGATATTTGCTGGCACCCCAAACAAATTGTAAATTGCTGCCCAAATTGCCTTCAAGCAATGTCATAGCAGCCAGTTTGTGGAAGACTTGGGTAAAAATAAATAAATGTTCACTGATCCCTCGAAGGTTGGGATGTTTGGGGCTGTTAAGGAAGTTGCATTCCTATGTACTGTCTTACAGTGTCGTGGTGCTGCTGAAGCAGTTTCTTGGCAACAGTTGTACTCGGTGGTTTGCATTGCTTCCCAGCAGTAGTTAGGGCAGGAATTTGGAACTTGTTCAGTACAAACGTAGCTCGCCAACTCTTCACGAAGGACACCGTGGGGATCATTAACATCCACCCATGAATGCCAGCAGATGGAACGCCAAGTTTAACATCCATCCGAGGGACGGCACACGCATTGATGAACCATCCTTGATGAACACCAGGATGACAGTTTATAGCTGGGTCGGGATTCAAACCCAGGCTGTGTCCAGCTTCAGAGGCGAGTGTGCATGCTCCAAGTCATCCTGCCAACCCTTTAAGGAAGTAGTTTGTCAAAATAGAAGCGCAGTCAAAACGTGCGAACAGAATTAAAGCTATGTGAGATGCACATCAATAGCTTCCTGGAGCACTGTGAACTTACTATTTCAAAAGGAAATATAAATATGTGCTCCCTCCAAAAAGAAAACCCATCAAAATTGAGCAGAGAAACAGGAGGGAAATGGGGGTGGGGGGGGGGAGGAGGCGCAGTACTTAAGAGGGTAAGATCGATTTTGTGATCAAAGGAAGTTAAAAAAAACCCATGAAGATGCAAGTCTGGTTAAAGCCTCAGAAAGGTCATCCAAAGGGTGTCAAAGTGTAACCCAAGTAATGTAATGTCCACAGTATTATGTTATGTCTGCATGCTTTATCGTGTGCAAACGTTTCATTCCTCATAATCAAACCACTCTTGCCAATGCATCACATTTAAGTGAGGCGAGCCATCATTGTTGATCAACCACTTCCAAATGTGGATGGTGTAATCGACCGAGGATCCAGGATATTGTGTTGGCTTTTCACAGCAAAGGGTGTGAATGTCTGATCACCCCTTTGAAAAGTCCTTCGCATGTGAGCGAAGCTGCGATTGCAAGTTCTTTGTGGAAGTGTGTTTAATTTACTGTGCTTGGTTTACCCCCTTTTTATGTCGTCTGCCGTACTTTGGCCACTTCCATTGGCGTGGAAGTCAGCAAACATCACTTCCATCTGCAATAAGTGTGCAAAAACAGATCATATCAACTGCAAACCAGTGAGCTTACTTCCAATTTACAAGCAAAATCATGGACTCCATCATTGCTGCTGATGTAAAGTTTTTCCTGTTTTCAAATAACCTCATATCCGACCATCAGTTTGGATTCCGTCGTGGTCACTCAACTCTCGATGTGCTACTTTCAGCAATGGTTGGAGGCTCGATCTCAATCAACAGGTCAGGACGGTCTACTCCAACATATCTCGGACATTCGACATGTCTGGCATGCTGCTTTCATGCAAAACTCTCTGCCTGTGCATAGGCCACCTTTATTCCTGGATTTCTGGCCTCCTCACTTGCACAGTTGTCGTGTTGTTACCTCCGCCACCGAAGGTGAATGAGGTTATGTTTTCACCCCTTTCTGTTTGTTTGTCTGTTTGTGTACTGGATATCTCAAAGTTGTGGATGAATCCAGATTAGATTTTGTGGACAGGTTCGGTGTGTGACAAGGACAAACTGATTAGATTTTGGTGAAGATCCGGATCCGGATCCGACTACTAGAATTTTAAAATGTGATTCTTCACCATTGAGAGATAGGGCTAAACTAATATTATAGCACGATATCTTAAAAAGTTGTGGATGGATTTGGACAAACTTGGTGGACAGGCTGGGTGTGTGGTAAGGACGAATTGATTAGATTTTGGTGAATATCTGGATCTGGATACAAGAGTTATTTAATTTTTTTAAGTGATTCTTCATCATTGAGAGATCGGGTCAAAAACGATATATTACTGTATGGCATGACATTTCAAAAATGTAATGGGCCGATATGTTCTCGTGGATCAGGCATTACGTGGCAGAGGTATGCACTCTACCAAGTGCCTTCTCATTATCAATGAACCCTCTCCTCCCCTCTCCCATTGGAGGCTGCAGTTTACCAAGCTAACAAGGTAGTTTTTGGGGCCCATTCTTGTTCCTCATGTACATAAATGACCTAACACTCTGGAAAGCCCTCTTTTCCTTTGTGCAGATGACTTGATATTGTATCGTGCACGTGCAGTACCCCCATCCTTCTGCTAGGCAAATTGTAGATGGCTCTCTACTGGTCTGGAATTGATTAGATGCTGGTCTGTAAATGGAATATGTCCTTTAATCCTAGAAATATCTTTCACCCTGTCACTCTGAAAGGATCATCAAACGAACCACCCTGTCTATTTCCATGATCAGCCACTAGTAGAGTTTCAGTTTATTGAACTTTTCAGCCTCACCATCAGCCATCTCTCCTGGACCACCACAAAGCAAGCTGCCTTCCAAAGCCAGTGTAGACAGCATCCTCCGTCGATCCAAGTCTTTCTCAGGAAATCAGAGCTGCATGTACAGCCTTTGTACATGGCCTTTGTTCATAACTTCATTGAGTTGTGCTTTCCCCGATGAGCTGACATCCCAGTATAACATCTGTTTCTCCTAGATTCTGTAGAATCTAAAGCTCTCAGCATTTTTGAAATCTGTAACGAGGCCAAAGTACAAGGTCTGTTGCTTTCACATCGCAGGCAGGAAGGTGCTTTGTTTTCTACCATCTCTTCTCTGATATTGCTCCCTCTGCCCCCTCAGTCCTTTGACCCTCCCAACAACTTGAGGATGAATGTGCTCTTCCAGTAACCCTCCTGGGTAAACTTTCAAAATCCAGCCTGACAAAGCACCTCACTCTTTTGTTCCGAGCTTCTCCTATCTATAACACTGCTTTTCAGAGGGCATTCTTTCCCACTCTTTCCTCCAGGACTGCAAGCAGACAGTGCACCCACCTCATGTCACCTCCCCTCCCCCCCCCCCCCACCCTGACAAATGATCTTTATTACCCCAAGTAACCTTTCCTAATCTCAACTCTTATTTGCTGGTTTACATGTACGTTCATTCTCTCTCTCTCCTCTCTCCTGCTCTCCCGCTCTCTCCCTCTCCCCTATCTCCCTGGTTGTACTACTTGTTGCCACTGTTGCCTCCAGCATTCCACTGTCAGTTCAACCTTGCTCTTCTCTATTCTTTGTTTGTTGTGTGAACAAATTTCACCTGGTTTTTTTTTTTTCACTTTTGCTGTGTAAACCTTTTTTCCATGTGCTTTACTTGCAAACCTGAGTATTATAGCTGAAACATGAATGTTATCACGAAGCAGGCTTAAGCACAGACAAACTCAGCCATAAGGACAGAATTGCTTACTTGCAGGGTAGCGCTTGGGGTGCGGTCGTGCTGATGAGGATTTTGAACATCCCAGCGCTGGCAAGTATGGCCTGAGCGGGTTGTGGAAACTTGTCCCGATATGTTATACCTTTCCCACGGTGCAATTCAACATGCCCTGAATACGAGGGGTTTTTCTTCTTTTACGTGAAGGGTGCACAGTGGGACAAACGGCAGAACAATAAGTCAACAAAAAGCAATTTGTATTGAACATAATGTATGTATGTATGTTTGTTTGTTTGTTTGTATATATGGCGGGCATTAAATGCCCCAAACCATCAACATATAGTAATGTCAAAAGAAAAAGCATATTGCTGTAGAAAGTGCGAAGCAGAAATTGTACTGCAGAGAGGGACGTCACAGTATTCCATCACTGAAATGGTCAGTCTTGTAACACCATGGTTTGAGCTCATTGTCAGGATTCCGGCAAAAATTCTCTCGCAAGTTGCTCCTTGGTACCTGTGGAAGCATTTATTTTGTTTTTTTTATTAATTCATCTAAAGTTGTATTTGTTAAAGAAAGGCCAGATTCTTCACACTTTATGGAGGGGATGTTTCAGCCCACCAGGGCCTGAGTTCACAGTATAGCTTTTGAAAAGCCAATGCTGTACTGCTCGCAAATCAAACCGGAGTGAAGTTGATGGCATGTCGTCGCAAGTTCCACATTTCCACCCAAAAGCAAAGTTGAAAGGTGGCTTAAAGTTCCAACAGGAATGACTCGATATCAAATTTTCAATAAAGTTGTTTTCCATTTTCATGGCTGTAATCCCAAGTCCACACCACCTGGGCCATCAACGGAGGTCAAGGCAATTTTTTTTTATATTTCATGTGTCCCCAATGTTGATTGTGCAGTGCCAATAGAAAGTCCACCCCCCCCCCCTTTCAAATTTTTCACCTTTTGTTGCTTGTAACTTGGAATTAAATGCATTAAATAAGACTTTTTCACCTTTTTATTTACACATGAAAACAAATTCTACAAATTTCAGAATTAATTTTAAAAATACAAAACTAGAATATCTTGGTTGTGTAAGTGTTCACACCCCCCCCCCTCCTTTTTTAAAAGCAATTGTAAATTAGCTCACGTGTAACAATCACCTTAAAAAACACACCAAGTTAATTGGCCTCCACCTGTGTTAAATTGTCGTGATTCTGATCATGTCAAGAATAAAATAAGCTGTTCTGTAGATTCCTCTGCTGAGTAGTGCATTTCACAGCAAAGACTCAACCATGAGCACCAAGGACCTTTCAAAAGACATCCGGTATAAAGTTGTGGAAAGGCACAGATCAGGGGAAGAGTACGGAAAATATTTAAAAGGCCTTGAATATCCTTTTGGAGCACATGAAGACAATCATTAAGAAGTAGAAGGCGTATAGTAACCAGACCCTGCTAGATCAGACCGTTCTCCAAACTGGATGACAAGCAAGGAAGAGACTGATCAGAGAGTCCACCAAGAGCCAATGGCAACTTTGAAAGAGCTACATGTCTTTATGGCAAAAGACTGGTCACTGTGTGCACGTGATAACAATATCCCAAGCACTCCATAAGTCTGGCCTGTACGGTGGGTGGCAAGAAGGAAGCCATTACTCAAAAAAGCCCAACTTGATTTGTGTTTGAGGTATGTAAAAAACCACTCTGGAGATTCTGAAGCCATATGGCAAAAAGTTTTGTGGTTTGACGACCAAGATGGAACTTTTTCGCCTAAATGCAAAACGTTACGTTTGGTGCAAACCCAACACAGCACATCACCCTAAGAACACCATCCCTACTGTGAAGCGTGGTGATTGCAGCATCATGTTATGGGGATGTTTCTCACAGCAGGACTTGTTAGGACAGAAGAGAAATGGATGGAGCAAAATACAGAAAAATCCTAAAGGAAAACTGCTGTCCTTTGCAAGAAAGCTGAAATTGGGATGGAAGTTCATCTTTCAGCATGAACAATGACCAGAAGCACATAGCCAAAGCTGCACTGGAGTGGCTAAGGAACAAAAGATAAATGTCCTTGAGTGGCCCAGTCAGGCCTAAATCATTAAGAAGTGCAGGCGTATGGTACCACCAAGACCCCTGCCTAGATCTGGCTGTCCTCCAAACTGGATGACAAGCAAGCTTAGAGACTGATAGAGAGGCCACCATGAGGCCAATGGCTCTTGATAAATGAAACGCTCTTGCACCTCCATGCCTCGTGGTCATAACTACCAAGTTTGGTGAAGTTCTGCACAACCGTTTAGGAAGAGATAGGGTGACAGACAAATGGATAGACTGATAGAGATGGAGGTGATTACAATATCTACCGTTTTTTTTTATCAAAAAGTGTGGGGATAACTTTTTTAACTCTCTGATGCAGCATTTACAACCCACAGCCCTCATTATTATTATTATTATTATTATTTATTTATGCACAATGGCACAAAGTAATTGAGGCACACATTTTGAGGTTTAACCATCATGTATGTGACCGATATAATGTCCACATTGGTTTTCCACAAGTATGTAACACGCAGCTAACAGCCTTTAGCTGTTAGCTACATGTTAATTCAATGCAAAAGAAAGGAGTCATCGCCGTTCCAAATAGGATGTCCAGGGTCTTTGAAGATAATTAATCGTTGTTATACATCTCTGAATAGCCTGGCACAGAGCTGCATTGTATTTGGTTTCGAACCTTGCAAAAGTCTGCGTGTTTCAGAGATGAGCCTCGTTGACAAACTTCTTTTTATATTATTTCCCATGTGCATGAAGCATCGTTTGAGGATAATTCAATAGTTCTGTTCTGAGTGTACACAATGTTTCTACAGTTGCATCATTTCTGGGGATGTTGCCGCTTCGCGAATGCTGTGCCCCTCTAGGTTGTGGCAGGAATTTTGTGATTTGTTCAGGTGCCGGCGATAACTTCCCTCTTCGTCAAAACACCAATGGGATGTTCAACATCCACCAACTAATGGCACAAGGACACCCAGTTTAACGTCCATCCGAGGGACAGCAAAACTCATTGAGGCAAACGCCCGCCTGTAAAGTCCGAATCTGACAGTTTATCGTCGGGTCAGGGATCAACCAAAACGAGACAGCTCGAATGCGAGTGCACTGGTATTTATCATTCCAGTTCAGTCGTTGTTGATTGTTTCATGATTTCCTATTTTTGAAGGGGCCACTACAAGTCTGTGTACATGCAGTGCAAAGTTCCACGTCGGACCGCTTATGTACCTTGTTAAAGCAGGATTGTTAGACAAGTTATGTGCTGAAACGTTTATTTTATAAAGTAGGTTTCACTTTTAGATCGCAGCACTTGAAATCATAATGTCTATGACCCAGTTGCTCATTGTGATACCAGTAGTACAATAGATGGTAATGCAAAGTACCTCTCAGCTGTACGTGTGTGCTCATGGGGTATCTGCGAATCCCATTGCTGACAAGCTTTCGAACTCGCTGTGCCGTAGCTGCCCCGGTAATCTGCGCCTCTGCACCTGTAGCAGTCTGCGAACACACGGTGCAATTCAATTATGGTACAATATTGTTCTGGACAAAGAAAGCTCATACAGCAACCAGAAAAGCTACTCAAGGTAATTCCTTTCTCTCATGTGTGTACTCTTGTGAAGGGCTGTTCAAGTAACATGTGGGGCATATCCTGTGATACGCCGTTTGCAGTGTTTCCCCACTTTGAAGAAGCACCGAAGGCTTCCTGTTACTTTGATTTTATCATAGGTCCTTCAACTGTGAAGACTGAATCTAAAACAAAAATCCTGAAAATCACATTGTATGATTTTAAAATAATTAATTTGCATTTTATTGCAATGAAATAAGTATTTGATACATGCAGAAAACAGAACTTAATATTTGGTAGCAGAAACCTTTGGGTTTGCATTACAGAAGATCAGACGTTTCCTGTAGTTCTTACCCAGGTTTGCACAGACTAGAGCAGGGATTTTGGCGCAACTCCTCACTAAGATATTCTCCAGATCCTTCAGGTTTTGGGGCTGTCGCTGGGAACACAAGACTTTCCAGCTCTCCAAAGATTTTCTAATGGGTTCGGTCTGGAGACTGGTAGGCCACTCCAGACCTTGAGATGCTTCTTACGGAGCCACTCCTTAGTTGCTCTGGCTGTGTGTTTCGGGTCATTGTCATGCTGGAAGACGCCAGCCGACAGCCCCATCTTTCAATGCTCTTGTTTGAGGGAAGGAGGTTGTTGGCCCAGATCTCGCGGATACATGGCCCATCCATCCTCCCTCAATAGGGGTGCAGTCGTCCTGTCACCCTCATTTGCAGAAAAGCATCCCGCAAGAATGATGTTTCCACCTCCATGCTTCACGTTGGGATGGTGTTTCTTGGGGTTGTACTTCATCCTTCTTCTTCTCCAAACACGGCGAGTGGAGTTTTAAACAAAAAG
>JAXMNL010000416.1:18570-38343 GCA_035128595.1 Eptatretus atami | reverse complement strand
TTACCCTCCCATATCTATTACCACCCCAGATCCTTCCCTGTGTGACACGCTCCAAAATTACCCCTTGCATCTTGTAATCTCTATTTTCATTGTTCTTTGCCATCCCAATACCTTACACCTGCTCAGGTAAACTGCATCTGCCAATCTTTTGCCCAATCCATACAAGTAGTTTCTCCTGATGTAACTTGCAACAACATTAAGACGATCATCAAGTTAGGCATGGAGAAATTCACTCCCCATAGAGAGGTCACTGTTCTCCTGACCAATATTCCCTTGTTTACTGAGGCTTGCCGAATAGCTGATAAAGCTGTTTGTCTAGCGTATACCAACTGGAGCAAGAGCTTACGTGCTGTTACCCATGATGGTCTGAGAAGGGCAAGGCAACTATCAGAAAGTGGAGGAGGCAAAAAGACACTTCCAGAGGACAAAGGCTCAACTGACATCTGGAGCAACCAAACCCCATGATTGGTGGTGGGCATTAAGAGGATCCAAGGGAAAGGACGACATTCTTGTATCCCAACATTGCAGAAGGATGGTCAGACCTTGTCCGCTTTCTCCTGGGAGGTGGCAATCTTGTGCAAATTTTGCATCAAGTGTACAATTGGTTACGCTGAAAATGACCCTCCCGATCTCACAGCTCGCTCGAACATTTATTTGGACCTGTAACGTTCCGGCCTTGTGACATCAGACGGATCCTGCAGAAGCTAGACATGTATAAGGCATTTGGACCTCACGGAATTGGAAATAGAGTTCTCAAAGAGTGTGCATCAGTCCTTGCCATACCTTTTGCCAAACTGTTTCGTTTCTGCTTTAGCCATGGACACTTCCCTTTCTCCTGGAAGATAGCCAATGTAATGCCATGCATAAGAAGAACTCTTGCTCTTCCAGACAATTATAGGTCCGTTGGTCTCCTAAGCTGCATCAGCAAGGTTATGGAGAGATTCGTCAACACCACACTGAGGAAACATCTTATTGGAGATGACCTCATCAGCGACAATCAGTTCGGCTTCCGTCTTGGTCAGTCGGCCTCCAATTTACTGACATATCTGAGTCATGAGTGGATGTCTTGTCTCAACAGACGTCAGGAGGGTACAATTGCAGCACTTGACATCAAAGCTGCTTTTAATAGAGTATGGCACAATGGTTTGCTGGTAAAGCTGGTTGTTAATGGAGTTGGAGGGCAGCTGTTACAGTGGTTATCCAGCTACTTGATGGACAGACATATCCACGTTGTGGTTAATGGCCAAACATCCAAACCAACCCTAATTATGCATCATTACCTCAAGGATCAATTATTGGGCCCACCTTGTTTCTCGTCTACATTATCGATCTGCGTGACAACCTGCATAACCCTACCTGCCTCGATGCTGATGATGGTACCATCTACTGCCTGCTGGATGAAGTGAATGCCACCATTTCTTTGAGAGAAGACTGACAAGATCGACGAGTGGGTACAAAAATGGAATGTCCTGTTTGCTTCCGAGAAATCCAAAGTTATGTCTCTCAGTAGATGATGACCAAGTAAGCATCTTCCAGAGTTCTTCATGGGTGGCAAGCCTTGCAGCATATACACGAGCTTGACATACTTTGAGTCAGGTTCTCCCGGAGCTTGGGATTCTAGTCTCACGTGAACTCCATCGCCGTGGAGCTGGATATAGAGTGAGTGCCTTTCTCAGTATTGCTCATACTTGGATCCGCTTGGCCGAGCTCAAGTGTACAAAGCCCATGTCCGGGTCACAATGGAATATGCTCCCATCAAATGGATGTCTGTAAGTGCCATGTATCTTAAGCTGGATGATGTGCAATGTCTTGCTGTCCATATCATCAAGGCCCCTCCACAGGTATTGAATATCGATCCCCTACCACACAGGAGAACTATAGCAGGTCTGGGTCTGATGTTCAGACTGCACACAGAAGAAGTTCCAGCACTTCTGAAGACCATACTACCTCCACCATGGATTCCATTAAGGTTCACCAGAACAAGTGCTTCCTTTGGAAGCTATGCTGTGCAGTGTCTTTCTGGCAAGATGGAGAGTGGTCATTGGTCACTGGTCCTTGTTCAGTATGACCGCTCCTACATGCCCGCATAAATACCAGTGTGGAACAGTTTACCAGATGCCACTGTTGGTCACCAACAACATCCAGGATCAAGGCTTTCTGCTCCAAGCACACAAATATCTTAAAATCTAGTACAGTATACTTATGATGTTGTTTTTGTATGTACGATTCTATCACCTTGTTTTTCTTTAACCATTATTTTTCTCTGACTTGTATTTTTGATACTCTGTGCTGTTATGGTACAAGTGGGCACTGTTTTGTTTTTTGCAGTCTTTTCGTAAAAAAACAAAAAAACCACACTCAATACTTTTCTGAATCTGATCACCACCCCTCTACTATCCACCTTTCCTCCAAACTTTGTGTCATCTGCAAATTTGGAAAGCTTCACCCCACTATCCAAATCGTTGATGTAAATAATGAATAGTAATGGTCTGAGTGCTGATCCTGAGGTGCCCCACTACTTACATCCTCCCAGCAAGACATCCTCCCACTCACAGCCATTCTTTCTTCTATCACTAAGCCAGTTTGCAATCCAATTAGCTACCTGATCAGCCACTCCACAAGCCCTTACTTTGTTAACAACCTCTGGCGTGGTACCTTATCAAATGCCTTCTTAAAGTTGAGATATGCTATGTCCACTGCCTTTCCCTCATCCACCCAAACAGACACTGCTTCATAGAACTCCAAAAGATTTGTTAGACAGGAACTACCTTTGCTAAACCCATGCTGACTACCTTTAATTCGTTTGCATTGATTTAAATGGTTCCTCATCTCGTCCCTAATAATGTCTCCAACACCTTCCCCACAACTGAAGTCAAACTAACAGGTCTGGAGTTCCCCAATTCTTCTCTGGATCCTTTCTTAAATAATGATGTTACATTTGCTACTCGCCAATCCTCCGGTACCTGTCCTGACTCCAGTGAGCTCTTGAAAATATCCGTTAACATCTCACTTACCTGCTCAGCCACTTCCATCAATACTCTCGGGTGCATATTATCTGGACCCCGGAGCCATATTTCTTCTTAAATTTCCCAGCTGTTCCTTTACCTTCTCCACTCCATATTGAATTGCAAAATGCGATACATTAATTTAACAATTATACAATTGGAATTAAATTGTAAATTTTAAACACATTACAGCAAATTTCCACGTAACATCATGGATGGGGTTTTTTTTGTTTTGTTTTTTGTTTGTCCACAGAGTCGAGACTCGTGGAAGAGCACTGAATGGATCAGGATGTAAAAGACAAAAGAGGATGCAAACTATGCATGAATTGGGTGGACAAGATGGAGACAAGGAAATTCCAGAGGGAAAAATGGAAACTTGGAAGGAGAAGAGATTTGGGTAATTTGTGGCTGGGAAGGCAAAGGGGAGGTAAGTCCAGAATGATAAGATGCTCCCCACGCCCTGATCAGGCATTTTGGGTAAGTCGTGCGGCGAATCTGGAATCGATAAATCTCTGATGAAGTTATCAAACAGGCCGTGTGGTGAATCCGAATCGGAGAAGTCGTTACCGAGGTGCCGTGAGATGGTGCAATTTGAGCGAAATACGAATATTTATACAAAGACGAATCTTCTGTTGAGAAGAAAAGAGTACGGTACTTAAAAATGTCAACATTAACAAATGTTGTACACTGTAAAGTACAGAAATCATTGCCTTCGAACGTTTACCAATTGGATGAGCAAGCAAATGTTAATTTGCACACAGACACATCCGATATTACCCAATCAACATGAGAAATGTGTATGGGACTGTCGTAAAGTGAAGGCTAATCATGGCTGCAGAGATGGGTGGACAAACATTAAGGATAAGTTGGAGGAATCTATTTGCATTCCTAATTTATCCAAAGTTTGCCCCACAAAGTAGTTCAAAATAATATGCACAAAACAGCTCATTAATATTCATGGCCCTTGAAGTACCAGAGGCGATGCCTTATGACTGTGTCAGGGAGGAATTAACAGCTCTATTGTTTTGACGAATAGTTTTGCAAACTACTGTAGTTTATTTTGCTTTGTCTTTTACTCCAAATCGATATCTCTACTATAAAGGACCAATTGGTTAGACAGTTCCCCTGACTCCACCCACAATTTCCACACTATAGAAGGACCCATTGGTTGGACAGTTCCCTGACTCCACCCACAATTTCTATACTATAAAAGGACCCATTGGTTGGACATTTCACCTGACTCCACCACAATTTCTATACTACGGTCAACATATTGGTACTTACTGGTATGCGAAATGAAAGACCTCTTCGGAGCTGTCATATTCACATCACCATGCCCTCCCTATAAGTTTTCCCTTCAGTGTAAAACGATGAAAGTGACAGTTAAAAAGATTTTGAGCCGATTGGCATCATGGGCCTTGGGAAGATGGGCCTCAGCGATCGAGGCAGCATTGTGTTGTTTTACACCGCCCAAATAACTGTGGCATTCTCTCAAGCAGTGCTTTTACCATGGAGCTTACACAGGTCCTTGCTATTATTTATGATAAAATTGTGAGTTGAATTTATTTTGTCTCTTAAAATTGAGTTGGACAGGTGATGGGTTTCTGTGAAGTCGGTGCTAGCTGGTAGTGGAGTGGCAAGCATTAAATATACCACTACTTCGATGTGGGAATGGCCATTTGCTTTTGTGTGTGGGAGGTGGGTAGTGGGGGTAAAGATGTGACAGATTTGGAAGGGGGTTGAGGACATTCAGTGGGTGGGGGGGGTGGGAAGGAGGGTTGAGAGGGGAGGAGGGTGTTGGGAGGGGAGGGAGAGGACTTGGGTTGGGAGGTGGGGGTAGAGCAAAGATGGGACAGAGTTTAGAAGGGGAGGTTGAGGCTGTGGGCGGAGGACTTTCGGTGGGGGGGGGAGAAGGGTGGTGTTGTGTGTGTGTGTGTGTGTGTGTGTGTGTGTGTTCCTGCTCAGTATCATTATTCTACCAGGTGAGCACCCCAAGGGTATTGCCCTTATTTTTCAGGATATTTTGGATGCTCAGCACTTGTGGAGCTTGTTACAGAGCAAAAGGGTAAGTGGAACAGCACACGGTACATTATTCCACTGTTGTTGTATTGGCAGGAAAGAGTTTCCAGCAGCAGCGAGAGGTGATGAAACTCACATTGGAGGAAGATGAGGGCACAGAGAAATCAGGTTTGTCATTCACCTTGCTGAATGCAAAGTGTTGCACCACCATTCCTACTGCCACACTTGATCACATGACTTCATGAGTTGCGGTTTCTGACCCTTTGGCTTTAAACTTTGGAAAGAGAGGTCCGGAGAACCCTAAAAAAGACCAATATTGAGTTGTAATCACGTTTCCTCCACGTGTGTAGATTTAAATTGTTGGAGCACATCTGCTTGATTCTGCATGACAGTTGTCAATGCAGACGTTGACGTTCCAAATTTTAGTTTAAAATACGGTTCTTGTTTGTACTCGTATTTTGTTATCTTTCTCAGTATGCCAGTAATTCCGTTGAATAATCTTTTCCTCTTCTTGCAGGGAAACTGTCGTGTGCAAAGAATAACAAAAAGAAAAGAAAGAAGATGCCTTACAATTCGAATAAGAGTGAGGGTAGGACCTCGTTTTGCATTGTCCATCCCGTTCTATTTTGGATGAGCCCTGATTAAACCGACTCTTACCTCACTGTCTTTCCGACCTCAACCTCTCTGCAGAGGGTGATGTGGAGGAAGTGTTGACGTATGAAGAGATGGCGTTGTATCATCAGCCGGCCAACCGCAAGCGCCCATCATACTAGTTGGGCCAGCAAGCTGTGGACGCTCAAAACTGCACCAGCGGATGTTACGAAGCGATTATGACCGTTTTGCTGATCCTGTTTACCGTAAGTCACCGAATCGACTTTTTTTGTTGTTGTTGTTTGCTTGTTTTTTGTGCCGGGGAACATTCTCCTCATTTGAAATACTTTGACATTCTGATGGCATCTCTTGCCAATTTGGATCTCTTATTGAAACCAACTGAAACCATCAGTTTCATTCCTTTGCTTTTCTTAGTTGTTTTGACTTGGTGGTTTGTTGGATTCCCTTTGATAAACCGCACCTGATTATGCTTTTGGTAGACACGTCGAGGCCAGTACGTGACGGAGAGGTGCTCAGTCAGCACTTTCACTTTGTGTCATGAGCGGAGCTTGAGAACGACATGGTAAACGGACGCCTTGTTGACGTCTGTGAGAGGGATCGACAACTTTACGGCATCAGAGTGGACTCTGTCCGGCAGGTGGTGAATTCTGGCAAGACTTGCCTGATAAACTTGTATAACCAGGTGTGGTGCCAGCTTCTTTCACCTTTCTGCTAAATGTCCCATGTCAGGTGATTGTGGTTTACGTAGCATTTACAGTGTGTAAGATGTACTTTTTGTGTGAGAATCTGTCATGTAAGCTGCATTATCTGCTTGTTTTGTTAGTCTCCAAAGATATTAAAACTTCGCGACCTGAAACCTTACGTGGTTTTCGTGGCACCACCCCTCAAGAGCGTCTGCGTACACTGATGGGGAAGGAAGGTCGGAACCCAAGGTATACTCGTTGTCCATCTCTCCACACTTCGTCTTAATTTTTGGCTTTTTTGTGTTGGGTTAACCCAATCGGTGCTTGTATATACCTTGACCCATTACATGAGACCTAATTCTTTCCTCCAGCCTGAAGAACTTCGAGAGATCATCGAGAAGGCTTGGGAGATGGAACAAACTTATGAGCACTACCTTGACACTGTAGTTGTTAACGCCGACCTTGAGAAGGCTTTTGTCGAGTTTTTGCATCATGTGAACAAGTTGGACACTGAGCCACAGTATGTCCCTACTGCATGGCTGCATTAGCCTCTGATATCTTGAACCCTGGACAATCATAGCTGTGGGCACCTTTATCGCAGTGTAAAGCATTGCACCTGGACACCACTTCTTGTAGATAATTACACGGTACTTGAAGTTGTCATTAATTTTGAACAAATCTGCCCTGTTAGAAAACAGTATTTTGTTTTGTTATCGAGATTATTCTTCAGCATTTTGGCTCGCTGCCTGTCTGGCTGACTCTTCAAGTATAAGAGGTGAAAACTAAACCAGTCCTTAAATCCTTCCACGTTATTTGTTCTCTATTCTTTTAAAATAAAGGGGTAATGATAGCTAGGTGACAGACAGGTGAGCAAATGAAGCTATCCAGAACCACTTCACCTCAGATAAGCAAAGCGAGAGAAAAGAACTGAGAATTTGAATAGCGACTCGCAGCATTAAATCTGTTTGCTCGATTATGGTCCATTGATGAACGAGAATGCAAGTAAAGCTCGAAACGTAGCGACACCACCAGCATCATATGATTCAAAATGTTGGCCCGGGCTTAACATCTGAACGTGGAGTTAACGCAGGTCGTAACTTCAGTCCGACTGTTTGTTTCCTCTCGCGCTCCTCCAGTACACTACCGTGAATGAGTTTTATGTGCAAACTCAAAACGAGCACAGTGTCTATCTTTTGCAGTGCGGATGATCCATACAGTATTCGGCGAGGTATTGCGTGTTGTTTAATGCTCACGCAGCTCCTTCCTTCTCGATAGACTGAGGGTTTTTTTTTTCTTCCTCTTCCTCTTCTTCTTCTGATAGCATTATTTCATTCTTGGCTTTTGAGTAACTTTGAGAACTCGTCGGAACTGAATTCTGATGTAACTCTGAAACGCAATATTATTGTTCTGGTTTTGTCTTTTGTCCTGTATGAATGTAAAAATGGAATGTTTTTATTTTCGTTACTTTCACTAATATAGGGGATTTATTTATAAAGCAATGAGCAGCCGGAATGTTTTGCTTTTATTTTAAACCTGTGTAATCAATTTCCTTTTCCGAGAAATTGAGGGCTGCCAAGTGCGAGTGAGACATCACAGGTTCTCTGCAGCTTGACGTAGTTTATTATGAGGTCGTGGTCTCCCCCAGCTTCCCACTCCGATAAAACGAGGTATGCAAAGCTTGCTTATGATTTTCTAAGAGACTATCTATCTATTACATGCGCAAGTGTGCTTTTTCACCTCGACATTCTCCCTTGTACGAACCATTCATGCCCCTTCCCTTCCCTCCTTGCACCCCATTTATTTTCACACCTCTTTTCATTCTCTCCACACCCCTACACACCTCCTCTCATTGCCCCCTTTCTTTACCTCTTTCAATTTTTTTTAATATTTCCTTCATTACCACCCTACCCCATCCCCATTACATACTTGATTTCCAGTATCACCCTCTGTATGGAGTAATACCATACTCCATGATAGATAGCCCTCGTGAATGTATGTGGAGTTAAGTCCACGAAAAACAACAAATCAAAAAGGAAAGCATGAGTGAAAGGGTAAAGCACCATTGTGGATCGGTTTGAGTTCAGCACTTTCCTTCTTACACGTGTTGCGTGAGCAGTTCAAAACCTGCAATCTGTTTCAAGATCAATTTGCATTTGTAGATATTTTTACGGGGGAAGGGAGGGGGGGGGATGCAAGTAACATGTCACTAACCAGAAACAAAGATGAGTATTGATTTTTGTATTTGTTTGTTTTAGTGTTAAGTTGACTTGGTTTAATAAAAGTTTGAAGAATTGCAGTGAACATGTTTGGATGACCCCATGTTGATATCACAGTTTAACACACAATTGTTATATCTGTCACCAAGGTGGACGGAGGCTGTGTTTCACCCATCAGTCAGTTTGCCTGTCTGTCTGTCTCCCTGTGAGCAGGAGATCTCAAAATGTTATGGACGATTCAGACGAAATTTACGTCAAAACTTGGTGGATGAGTTGGTTAGGTGACGAGAATAAGCCGATTCGATTTTGCTTCAGGTCCGGATCCAGATCCGGCCTTTCAGTGGGATTACAAAACGTAAACTGTTCAGCCTGGCAGAGGTATGCGATCTACTGAGTGCCGTTCTAGTTACCCTATGTAAATGTCATTTTAACGTGTGATTGTTCTCCGCGTGATAATACCATGAATTAACACACCATTGTTGCCCCGTCTTCATGTTGTTTTTATTTTGTGTGCACCACATGGTTGCGGGTGGCATAATTTGCTGGGGTGCAGCTGTGTCGTTGATGCTGCACCCCCTGGAGGTTAGAGCAGGAATTTCTAATTTGTTCATGGTGCCGGCGAAAGCTCACCTTTTCATCATGAAGAACACCGTGCGATATTTAACGTCCAACATATTAGCGTCTGTCGAACAAACCATTGTTCGTCTTGTTAGGTTACAGTCCTGCACAACACAGTACCGTTCCACAAAGTTAATGTCAGTTTATAACGACACCCCCCCCCCCCCCATGTTCATGAAACGGTTTTACACGTCATTGATCGTCATTATTATTGTCACACCTAAACATGCCCTTCTTGCCCCCCCCCCAACCCCATGTTCATATCACAGTTTCCACGAGACATCCTTCACTCATGTTAATGTCAGTTTAATATGTTGTCGTTTCCCTGTTAATGTCAGTTTATTAACACATCATCCTTCCCCATGGTAATGCTACAGTTGAACATGCCATTGCCCTCTAATGTTAAAGTCAGTTTAACACGCGATTGATCCTCCATTTAACCATCAGTTTAACAAACCATTGTTCCCCAATGTTAACATCATTTTAACATGCCATTCTTCCATTGTAATCATGTCAGTTTAACCTGCATTGACCCCTCCCAGTGTTAACCCCCTGCCATTGACCCCTCTTCTTGTTTTTTCATTGCGTTTTGTACTTGCTCTGGAACTGATAAATATCCGGTTGGGATGTAGCTTGAAGATGTTTTGTCTTTATATATACAAAGTAATGTTGCTCAACGTACGTGTGCAAGTGTCAGTTGTTTTTTGTGGAACAGGTGTTTGATGTGTAGGTATACACACTTGCCTGTGCAAGGTGCCGAGCCTGGTTTGAAGCTCGACACAGCTGTTATCCTGGTGTATCGCACCCAGGGCGAGGGTTCGATGGTGCCATCCATCAGCAGGCCATTGGGATATTTACCTTTCACCGCTGACACGAGCAGATCCTACGGAATTGTCTTTCACGGAAAAGGCGAGTTTTCGCTGGCACCTTCAACAAATTACAAATTGCTGTTCTGCTCACCACCTTCAGACAAACGTTAGTCTGGCTGCCTGGTTCGTGAAAGACGTGCCAATTTTTTTTTTCCTCATCTCACCCTACAAGACCAAGAAGGTGGGAATATTTGGGGCCGTTTAAAAATATCGGTATTGGTGTTGCTTCGATTGTACACATTCATCCGCAGAACTCCCATCCCCCTTTCTCAATCCATCTCTTTATTCGCATATGTACATGTCTCCTGAGGTGTTCTTAGAAGAAGCAACTAAAGTATGATTTTTTTTTTACCGATGCAGTTTCTGTGTCTCCTTGCCAAAGCTTTCAGATCCTTGTCTGTAGCATGCTGCAGGCATTGACACCATTTGGGGATTACGTAAAGCTTTTGTCTGTAATAAAGTCGAAGGGCAAAGCATTTTGTAAGGTCTTTGATGCCAAAGATTCTGTCGGTGTTCATTTCGCCATTTCCCTCGGTATGTATCAAAGAAAAACGGAAAATGAAACCTCACACAGCATTGCACAATGTCAGAATAGATTTCTTTACTGTCACGGAGATTGTGAATGCGTAAACACAGCTCAAAAAACCACTGGTTGCCACTTGGGCCATTGTGTTATGAATGTCACGGATCTTTGCCATTTGTAAAATCTGGATAGACTCATCATAATCACTTGGAAGACTATAATTGCCCATTGAGATTGTTTGTTTGTTTGTCTTTTTTTTTTTTCCACTAGTTGTGATATTTATTAATCACATTCTGGAATGCTACATGCTTCCCAGCGTATAGCATAACTGGTTGTGTAACACCAGGGCTTTTGCTCTCCATCTGGGTTTCGGCAGAAGTTGCTTTCCAGGCCACTGTAAAAGAAACCAGAGAGTTGGTGTCAAAGCCACCCAATGCTCGCCTGTTTTACATTTATCGTTTTTAAAAGACTAGTCTAATAATATTTTTTATAAAGCATTGCAGTGAAGTCTGATCCAAATAATTTTAAAGCAATATATGTATTTGTACATTGTAATCAGTAAAAAAAATAGTGTGGTAGATAAAACATTAGAAAGGAAATAACTTGCACCAAAACTTTAACATTTTCATGCTCACGCTGACGCTCACGCCGGGGTATCGCTATAGCTCTCTGTTCTTCGAACAGGCGAGCTAAAACAAGTCAAGATTGTATTTTTTTTTCTCTCAAAATTCAAGGCTTTTAATTTGCCTCCATTCCGATTATAAACCAAACAAGTACAGACAAAACTAGAACCGCATTCTGTAGAGCACATAACCTCTGCCAGCCTGAACAGTTTAGCTTTTGTATCCCACTGATGGGTCAGATCTGAATCCGGACCTGAACCAAATCGAAGTGGCTTGTTCACGTCACCTACCCAATTCTCCATCAAGTTTTGTCAAAATCCGTCCATAACTTTTTTGAGATATCTTGCTACATATTGTTTTTCGCCCCGTCTATCATTCGATGGTGAAGAATCACTTCAAAATTATTGTATCCGGATCCAAATCGTCACCAAAATCGAATCGATTCATCCTTGTCACACATCGAGTTTCGTCCGAATCTGTCCATAACATTTTCATATATCCTGCTCACAGACAGACAAACAAACAGATGGGTGAAGATGTAATCCATGTGTTTGTTTGTTGCTTGCAAGAGCTGGCAGGATAGTATAAAGTATGCATACTCGTCTCTGATCTGTCTACTCTGGGTTTGATATCGGCAGAGCTATAAACTGCCGTCCTGATGTTTCGCAATGTACGGTGAGGCATCAATGTGTGACCCATCCATCGGATGCACATTAAGCCGAATAACCCACCTGCTTGCACGCGTTTGTTGGTGCATGTTAAAGGCCCGATGGTATATTTTGTGAAGAGTTCATATTGTGATATTTGCTGGCACCCCAAACAAATTGTAAATTGCTGCCCAAATTGCCTTCAAGCAATGTCATAGCAGCCAGTTTGTGGAAGACTTGGGTAAAAATAAATAAATGTTCACTGATCCCTCGAAGGTTGGGATGTTTGGGGCTGTTAAGGAAGTTGCATTCCTATGTACTGTCTTACAGTGTCGTGGTGCTGCTGAAGCAGTTTCTTGGCAACAGTTGTACTCGGTGGTTTGCATTGCTTCCCAGCAGTAGTTAGGGCAGGAATTTGGAACTTGTTCAGGTACAAACGTAGCTCGCCAACTCTTCACGAAGGACACCGTGGGGATCATTAACATCCACCCATGAATGCCAGCAGATGGAACGCCAAGTTTAACATCCATCCGAGGGACGGCACACGCATTGATGAACCATCCTTCGATGAAACACCAGGATGACAGTTTATAGCTGGGTCGGGATTCAAACCCAGGCTGTGTCCAGCTTCAGAGGCGAGTGTGCATGCTCCAAGTCATCCTGCAACCCTTTAAGGAAGTAGTTTGTCAAAATAGAAGCGCAGTCAAAACGTGCGAACAGAATTAAAGCTATGTGAGATGCACATCAATAGCTTCCTGGAGCACTGTGAACTTTACTATTTCAAAAGGAAATATAAATATGTGCTCCCCTCCAAAAAGAAAACCCATCAAAATTGAGCAGAGAAACAGGAGGGAAATGGGGGTGGGGGGGGGGGAGGAGGCGCAGTACTTAAGAGGGTAAGATCGATTTTGTGATCAAAGGAAGTTAAAAAAAACCCATGAAGATGCAAGTCTGGTTAAAGCCTCAGAAAGGTCATCCAAAGGGTGTCAAAGTGTAACCCAAGTAATGTAATGTCCACAGTATTATGTTATGTCTGCATGCTTTATCGTGTGCAAACGTTTCATTCCTCATAATCAAACACTCTTGCCAATGCATCACATTTAAGTGAGGCGAGCCATCATTGTTTGATCAACCACTTCCAAATGTGGATGGTGTAATCGACCGAGGATCCAGGATATTGTGTTGGCTTTTCACAGCAAAGGGTGTGAATGTCTGATCACCCCTTTGAAAAGTCCTTCGCATGTGAGCGAAGCTGCGATTGCAAGTTCTTTGTGGAAGTGTGTTTAATTTACTGTGCTTGGTTTACCCCCTTTTTATGTCGTCTGCCGTACTTTGGCCACTTCCATTGGCGTGGAAGTCAGCAAACATCACTTCCATCTGCAATAAGTGTGCAAAAACAGATCATATCAACTGCAAACCAGTGAGCTTACTTCCAATTTACAAGCAAAATCATGGACTCCATCATTGCTGCTGATGTAAGTTTTTCCTGTTTTCAAATAACCTCATATCCGACCATCAGTTTGGATTCCGTCGTGGTCACTCAACTCTCGATGTGCTACTTTCAGCAATGGTTGGAGGCTCGATCTCAATCAACAGGTCAGGACGGTCTACTCCAACATATCTCGGACATTCGACATGTCTGGCATGCTGCTTTCATGCAAAACTCTCTGCCTGTGGCATAGGCACCTTTATTCCTGGATTTCTGGCCTCCTCACTTGCACAGTTGTCGTGTTGTTACCTCCGCCACCGAAGGTGAATGAGGTTATGTTTTCACCCCTTTCTGTTTGTTTGTCTGTTTGTGTACTGGATATCTCAAAGTTGTGGATGAATCCAGATTAGATTTTGTGGACAGGTTCGGTGTGTGACAAGGACAAACTGATTAGATTTTGGTGAAGATCCGGATCCGGATCCGACTACTAGAATTTTAAAATGTGATTCTTCACCATTGAGAGATAGGGCTAAACTAATATTATAGCACGATATCTTAAAAAGTTGTGGATGGATTTGGACAAAACTTGGTGGACAGGCTGGGTGTGTGGTAAGGACGAATTGATTAGATTTTGGTGAATATCTGGATCTGGATACAAGAGTTATTTAATTTTTTTAAGTGATTCTTCATCATTGGAGATCGGGTCAAAAACGATATATTACTGTATGGCATGACATTTCAAAAATGTAATGGGCCCGATATGTTCTCGTGGATCAGGCATTAGTGGCAGAGGTATGCACTCTACCAAGTGCCTTCTCATTATCAATGAACCCTCTCCTCCCCTCTCCCATTGGAGGCTGCAGTTTACCAAGCTAACAAGGTAGTTTTTGGGGGCCCATTCTTGTTCCTCATGTACATAAATGACCTAACACTCTGGAAAGCCCTCTTTTCCTTTGTGCAGATGACTTGATATTGTATCGTGCACGTGCAGTACCCCCATCCTTCTGCTAGGCAAATTGTAGATGGCTCTCTACTGGTCTGGAATTGATTAGATGCTGGTCTGTTAAATGGAATATGTCCTTTAATCCTAGAAAATATCTTTCACCCTGTCACTCTGAAAGGATCATCAAACGAACCACCTGTCTATTTCCATGATCAGCCACTAGTAGAGTTTCAGTTTATTGAACTTTTCAGCCTCACCATCAGCCATCTCTCTGGACCACCCACAAAGCAAGCTGCCTTCCAAAGCCAGTGTAGACAGCATCCTCCGTCGATCCAAGTCTTTCTCAGGAAATCAGAGCTGCATGTACAGCCTTTGTACATGGCCTTTGTTCATAACTTCATTGAGTTGTGCTTTCCCCGATGAGCTGACATCCAGTATAAACATCTGTTTCTCCTAGATTCTGTAGAATCTAAAGCCTCAGCATTTTTGAAATCTGTAACGAGGCCAAAGTACAAGGTCTGTTGCTTCACATCGCAGGCAGGAAGGTGCTTTGTTTTCTACCATCTCTTCTCTGATATTGCTCCTCTGCCCCCTCAGTCCTTTGACCCTCCCAACAACTTGAGGATGAATGTGCTCTTCCAGTAACCCTCCTGGGTAAACTTTCAAAATCCAGCCTGACAAAGCACTCACTCTTTTGTTCCGAGCTTCTCCTATCTATAACACTGCTTTTCAGAGGGCATTCTTTCCCACTCTTTCCTCCAGGACTGCAAGCAGACAGTGCACCCACACTCATGTCACCTCCCCTCCCCCCCCCCCCACCCTGACAAATGATCTTTATTACCCCAAGTAACCTTTCCTAATCTCAACTCTTATTTGCTGGTTTACATGTACGTTCATTCTCTCTCTCTCCTCTCTCCTGCTCTCGCCGCTCTCTCCCTCTCCCCTATCTCCCTGGTTGTACTACTTGTTGCCACTGTTGCTCCAGCATTCCACTGTCAGTTCAACCTTGCTCTTCTCTATTCTTTGTTTGTTGTGTGAACAAATTTCCACTGGTTTTTTTTTTTGGCACTTTTGCTGTGTAAACCTTTTTTCCATGTGCTTTACTTGCAAACCTGAGTATTATAGCTGAAACATGAATGTTATCACGAAGCAGGCTTAAGCACAGACAAACTCAGCCATAAGGACAGAATTGCTTACTTGCAGGGTAGCGCTCTGGGGTGCGGTCGTGCTGATGAGGATTTTGAACATCCCAGCGCTGGCAAGTATGGCCTGAGCGGGTTGTGGAAACTTGTCCCGATATGTTATACCTTTCCCACGGTGCAATTCAACATGCCCTGAATACGAGGGGTTTTTCTTCTTTTACGTGAAGGGTGCACAGTGGGACAAACGGCAGAACAATAAGTCAACAAAAAGCAATTTGTATTGAACATAATGTATGTATGTATGTTTGTTTGTTTGTTTGTATATATGGCGGGCATTAAATGCCCCAAACCATCACATATAGTAATGTCAAAAGAAAAAGCATATTGCTGTAGAAAGTGCGAAGCAGAAATTGTACTGCAGAGAGGGACGTCACAGTATTCCCATCACTGAAATGGTGCAGTCTTGTAACACCATGGTTTGAGCTCATTGTCAGGATTCCGGCAAAAATTCTCTCGCAAGTTGCTCCTTGGTACCTGTGGAAGCATTATTTTTTTTTTTTATTAATTCATCTAAAGTTGTATTTGTTAAAGAAAGGGCCAGATTCTTCACACTTTATGGAGGGGATGTTTCAGCCCACCAGGGCCTGAGTTCACAGTATAGCTTTTGAAAAGCCAATGCTGTACTGCTCGGCAAATCAAACCGGAGTGAAGTTGATGGCATGTCGTCGCAAGTTCCACATTTCCACCCAAAAGCAAAGTTGAAAGGTGGCTTAAAGTTCCAACAGGAATGACTCGATATCAATTTTCAATAAAGTTGTTTTCCATTTTCATGGCTGTAATCCCAAGTCCACACCACCTGGCCATCAACGGAGGTCAAGCAATTTTTTTTTAATATTTCATGTGTCCCCAATGTTGATTGTGCAGTGCCAATAGAAAGTCCACCCCCCGCCCCCTTTCAATTTTCACCTTTTGTTGCTTGTAACTTGGAATTAAATGCATTAAATAAGACTTTTTCCCCTTTTTATTTACACATGAAAACAAATTCTACAAATTTCAGAATTAATTTTAAAAATACAAAACTAGAATATCTTGGTTGTGTAAGTGTTCACACCCCCCCCCCTCCTTTTTTAAAAGCAATTGTAAATTAGCTCACGTGTAACAATCACCTTAAAAAACACACCAAGTTAATTGGCCTCCACCTGTGTTAAATTGTCGTGATTCTGATCATGTCAAAATAAAATAAGCTGTTCTGTAGATTCCTCTGCTGAGTAGTGCATTTCACAGCAAAGACTCAACCATGAGCACCAAGGACCTTTCAAAAGACATCCGGTATAAAGTTGTGGAAAGGCACAGATCAGGGGAAGAGTACGGAAAATATTTCAAAAGGCCTTGAATATCCTTTTGGAGCACATTGAAGACAATCATTAAGAAGTAGAAGGCGTATAGTAGACCAGACCCTGCTAGATCAGACCGTTCCTCCAAACTGGATGACAAGCAAGGAAGAGACTGATCAGAGAGTCCACCAAGAGCCAATGGCAACTTTGAAAGAGCTACATGTCTTTATGGCAAAGACTGGTCACTGTGTGCACGTGATAACAATATCCCAAGCACTCCATAAGTCTGGCCTGTACGGTGGGTGGCAAGAAGGAAGCCATTACTCAAAAAAGCCCAACTTGATTTGTGTTTGAGGTATGTAAAAAACCACTCTGGAGATTCTGAAGCCATATGGCAAAAAGTTTTGTGGTTTGACGACCAAGATGGAACTTTTTCGCCTAAATGCAAAACGTTACGTTTGGTGCAAACCCAACACAGCACATCACCCTAAGAACACCATCCCTACTGTGAAGCGTGGTGATTGCAGCATCATGTTATGGGGATGTTTCTCACAGGGACTTGTTAGGACAGAAGAGAAATGGATGGAGCAAAATACAGAAAAATCCTAAAGGAAAACTGCTGTCCTTTGCAAGAAAGCTGAAATTGGGATGGAAGTTCATCTTTCAGCATGAACAATGACCAGAAGCACATAGCCAAAGCTGCACTGGAGTGGCTAAGGAACAAAAGATAAATGTCCTTGAGTGGCCCAGTCAGGCCTAAATCATTAAGAAGTGCAGGCGTATGGTACCACCAAGACCCCTGCCTAGATCTGGCTGTCCTCCAAACTGGATGACAAGCAAGCTTAGAGACTGATAGAGAGGCCACCATGAGGCCAATGGCTCTTGATAAATGAAACGCTCTTGCACCTCCATGCTCGTGGTCATAACTACCAAGTTTGGTGAAGTTCTGCACAACCGTTTAGGAAGAGATAGGGTGACAGACAAATGGATAGACTGATAGAGATGGAGGTGATTACAATATCTACCTGTTTTTTTTATCAAAAAGTGTGGGGATAACTTTTTTAACTCTCTGATGCAGCATTTACAACCCACAGCCCTCATTATTATTATTATTATTATTATATTTTTATGCACAATGGCACAAAGTAATTGAGGCACACATTTTGGAGGTTTAACCCATCATGTAATGTGACCGATATAATGTCCACATTGGTTTTCCACAAGTATGTAACACGCAGCTAACAGCCTTTAAGCTGTTAGCTACATGTTAATTCAATGCAAAAGAAAGGAGTCATCGCCGTTCCAAATAGGATGTCCAGGGTCTTTGAAGATAATTAATCGTTTGTTATACATCTCTGAAATAGCCTGGCACAGAGCTGCATTGTATTTTGGTTTCGAACCTTGCAAAATCTGCGTGTTTCAGAGATGAGCCTCGTTGACAAACTTCTTTTTATATTATTTCCCATGTGCATGAAGCATCGTTTGAGGATAATTCAATAGTTCTGTTCTGAGTGTACACAATGTTTCTACAGTTGCATCATTTCTGGGGATGTTGCCGCTTCGCGAATGCTGTGCCCCTCTAGGTTGTGGCAGGAATTTTGTGATTTGTTCAGGTGCCGGCGATAACTTCCCTCTTCGTCAAAACACCAATGGGATGTTCAACATCCACCAACTAATGGCACAAGGACACCCAGTTTAACGTCCATCCGAGGGACAGCAAAACTCATTGAGGCAAACGCCCGCCTGTAAAGTCCGAATCTGACAGTTTATCGTCGGGTCAGGGATCAACCAAAACGAGACAGCTCGAATGCGAGTGCACTGGTATTTATCATTCCAGTTCAGTCGTTGTTGATTGTTTCATGATTTCCTATTTTTGAAGGGGCCACTACAAGTCTGTGTACATGCAGTGCAAAGTTCCACGTCGGACCGCTTATGTACCTTGTTAAAGCAGGATTGTTAGACAAGTTATGTGCTGAAACGTTTATTTTATAAAGTAGGTTTCACTTTTAGATCGCAGCACTTGAAATCATAATGTCTATGACCCAGTTGCTCATTGTGATACCAGTAGTACAATAGATGGTAATGCAAAGTACCTCTCAGCTGTACGTGTGTGCTCATGGGGTATCTGCGAATCCCATTGCTGACAAGCTTTCGACTCGCTGTGCCGTAGCTGCCCCGGTAATCTGCGCCTCTGCACCTGTAGCAGTCTGCGAACACACGGTGCAATTCAATTATGGTACAATATTGTTCTGGACAAAGAAAGCTCATACAGCAACCAGAAAAGCTACTCAAGGTAATTCCTTTCTCTCATGTGTGTACTCTTGTGAAGGCTTTCAAAGTAACAGTGGGAGACATATCCTTGAACTGCGTTTTGCAGGTTTCGACATTTGACAGAAGCAGGAAGGCTCTGTATTTTATTTTATCATAGGTCCTTCAACTGTGAAGACTGAATCTAAAACAAAAATCCTGAAAATCACATTGTATGATTTTAAAATAATTAATTTGCATTTTATTGCAATGAAATAAGTATTTGATACATGCAGAAAACAGAACTTAATATTTGGTAGCAGAAACCTTTGGGTTTGCATTACAGAAGATCAGACGTTTCCTGTAGTTCTTACCCAGGTTTGCACAGACTAGAGCAGGGATTTTGGCGCAACTCCTCACTAAGATATTCTCCAGATCCTTCAGGTTTTGGGGCTGTCGCTGGGAACACAAGACTTTCCAGCTCTCCAAAGATTTTCTAATGGGTTCGGTCTGGAGACTGGTAGGCCACTCCAGACCTTGAGATGCTTCTTACGGAGCCACTCCTTAGTTGCTCTGGCTGTGTGTTTCGGGTCATTGTCATGCTGGAAGACGCCAGCCGACAGCCCCATCTTTCAATGCTCTTGTTTGAGGGAAGGAGGTTGTTGGCCCAGATCTCGCGGATACATGGCCCATCCATCCTCCCTCAATAGGGGTGCAGTCGTCCTGTCACCCTCATTTGCAGAAAAGCATCCCGCAAGAATGATGTTTCCACCTCCATGCTTCACGTTGGGATGGTGTTTCTTGGGGTTGTACTTCATCCTTCTTCTTCTCCAAACACGGCGAGTGGAGTTTTAAACAAAAAG
>JAXMNL010000416.1:0-13424 GCA_035128595.1 Eptatretus atami | reverse complement strand
TCTATTACATGCGCAAGTGTGCTTTTTCACCTCGACATTCTCCCCTTGTATGAACCATTCATGCCCCTTCCCTTCTTGCACTCCATTTATTTTCACACCTCTTTTTCATTCTCTCCACGCCCCTACACACCCTCCTCTCATTGCCCCCCTTTCTTTACCTCTTTCAATTTTTTTAATATTTCCTTCATTACCACCCTACCCCATTGCATTCCCCCATTGCATACTTGATTTCCAGTATCACCCCTCTGTATGGAGTAATACCATACTCCATGATAGATAGCCAGCCCCTAGTGAATGTATGTGGAGTTAAGTCCACGAAAAACAACAAATCAAAAAGGAAAGCGTGAGTGAAAGGGTAAAAGCAACCATTGTGGATCGGTTTGAGTTCAGCACTTTCCTTCTGAAGGCCCAGTCCAACCTTGACGTTTTAGCCAACGTATGCCGATTTTTGAAAAATTTGTGTAAAACGCTGGCACACGTTGAATACGTTATGGGTAAGTCTTGATAACATTGAGAGCACGCTGGAAAACACTGCCATACGTCATTGCACGCTGGCTTAAAACGTTGTACTTTTCGGTTGTCCTCAAATTTTTGCATGCTTGAAATTTCACGACGTATGCCGGCGTATGACTCACACGTTCCACTACGCTGGCCATAAGTTGTAGGCACGTTATGCGATCGTTGACAGACGTCAACACATGTTACTTGTAAGTTAATCATAAGTTGAGACACGCCGAGGTAATGTTTAGCGTACCCGAAACTTATTCCTAGCCTATGAGTAACGTGTTGTAGGCACGTTACGCGATCGTCGACACACGTTACTTTAAATTACTCATAGGCTGAAAGACGTCGGTATAATGCTTAGCGTGCCTGAAACTTATTTATAACCTATCAGTGACATGTTGCTAACACGCTACGCGATCGTTGACACACTTCGACACTCCTTGCTTGAAAGTTACTTATACGTCGAATCATGCCGAGTTATTGTTTAGAGCAAAAGAGGCTTTTATCTAACCTATGAGTGACGTGCTTTGCACCTGTGTGTAACGCACCTCCGCCGCATACTGGCGTATGTAGACGTATTTGACGTTTACCGGACGACTACAGAACTTAACGAACGAGTTCCCAACCTACAGATACCAGATAATGATGTAATGGCAGCGATTAGGGGAATTGGTAATAAAAAGGGGTTTCACAGGAGCAACCCGTCAGTGTTGCAGACTACATAGCAGTACATGTCCATGACATTACGAGAGATGGAGTATCCGGCAACGATGACACTACAATATCTACCTGTCCTCCAACATCAGCATACCCTCATCGATTTGGCACTGCACCAGTTGCGTGCCAATAGAACCGAGAGAAGAAGACGTGAACGGAGGAAGAGTACTGGGTGACACCATGGATCGGATTTGATTTGCACGATAAGATTTGCACCGATAAGATTTGCACCGATAAGACACCAGTTGATGTGCACCGATAAGAACACGTTAGTGTAAACAATTGCGATTGTTTGGCGCAAGCGTCTATTTCAATAGTGGAGTTTGAGCGATTTAGCACGTTGAATAGAAACGCTTCAAATTTCCGAGCGCCAGCGTCAAAAAACAAAGGCGAGTGACAGCAATTTAAATCGTTCATTGTAAACAATTAAAATAGTTGAGTGGCACCGTTTAAAAGTCGTTGAGTGTAAAAAAAATCCAATTGTTGAGCGCAAGCGTCTACTTTCAATGGTGGAGTTGCAGCCATTTAAATCTTTGAGTGGCAGCCTATGAATAGCAAACCCCACGTCACCGGCAAAGATAAACTGCCGCACGATATGGATAAGTTAGGCTATCGTTGGGCATAGGTTGTGAACGCCGGCTACACGATAATTATTCGTTGGTATACCGTATCTATAAGGTATCGAAGCGCTCTATGTACATTATTAGTACCTTGAGCATTTGGCCAACTCGTTATGAATACACCTAAAACGTAAAACAAGCCATAGCTCATTGTTGAAAAAACCCCCAAAAAATTAGCCGCGAAGAACTTCGAACAATGGTGCAAAGATGTCTCCTACCCGTGGACACGCGGACGCAAGGAGGATCCATCATCACCCACACCCTCCCCATCACACTCACCTACTACTGCCAACATGAACAAACACTGCTATTAATACTGATACTGACTGATACTGTTACTGCTGACATGGACATCGACTCAAAAAGGAGTCGAAAACACTGATGGTTTCCCCCTTGTGAAGACCATTTTTATATACCAATTCCCCAAAACGCTGGGAACACGTCATTATAGGCAGTTGTAAGTTAGAAACACGTTCATTTAGTTTTTTTGTCGACCGGAAGACATCAATGGAATACGTCTACATACGTCAATGTGCGTTGGGACTACGTAAAGAATTGGTTCAAAGCACGTCAAACATAAGTTAGAAATAAGTTTCGCGTAAAAAAGACATTACCGCGACGTGTTTCGACTCATGAGTAGCTTACAAGTAGCCTTTGTCGACGTGTGTAAGCGTCCGCATATCGTGTGTACAACTTATTCCCATCGCATGCGGAACGTGTGTCATACGCCAAGTACGTCGTAAAATTTTGAACATGTTTAAAATTACTTGACGTACTCCACTTACTACGACGTATGATAGCGTACTTAGCGTTCTATTCACGTATACCAAACTTACCCATACCGTATTCGACGTGCGCCAGCGTTTTAAGACACATTTTTCTTAGGTCGCATACGCTGGCAAGATCGCCAAGGTGTGACTGTGATGTTGACACTTCCATTTCTGCGGCGGTTATGATTTGAATCGTTGTGCGTCAGCCTTTTAATAGGCTACGTCACGTCATTGTCGGCGATACGTGCAGCGCGCTATGCATAAGTTAGACTATCGTTGGGCATAGGTTGTGTAGGCCGACAACAGGTTCAGCATTCGTTGGTATAAGTTAGCTATAACACAACGAAACGTTCTGTGTCCGTTACTAATACGTTATACATAAGACCAAGTCGTTATGAATACGTCCGAATCTTTTTTAAAAAACATCAAAGTTCAACGTAAGCCAGCGTTTTACATACATTTTAATACGTTGCCATCACTGGCTAAAACGTCAAGGTGTGACTGGGCCTTTACACGTGTTGCCTGAGCAGTTTCAAAACCTGCATCGTTTCAAAGATCAATTTTGCATTTGCTAGGGATCAATTTATTCCACTGGGAGCAGATCAGGGATGGTGGACGGGGGGTCTGCATAGTGAACGCATGTCATCTCGATGAAACATGGCAACATATAGATTGTAGTCACTGACTCTTTCGGATGATGTATTTATCAGTGTTTATACGTTGATTAAGGTTAGTACAGGTATGGTTGGATAGTGGGGATATATTTATAGGTCAGAGACGTTATTATGAGAGACCACACGCAGAGTGATTGTTACATATGGTTATATGTTGTAGTGTATATTAGATATATAGCCACAAGTCTCTTAACAACACAATTGTTATATCTGTCACCAAAGGTATGGACGGCTGTGACCCATCAGTCAGTTTGCCTGTCTGTCTGTCCCTCCGTGAGCAGGATCTCAAATGTTATGACTCAGACGAAATTTACGTCAAAACTTGGTGGAATGAGTTGGTTAGGTGACGAGAACAAGCCAATTCGATTTTGCTTCAGGTCCGGATCCAGATCCGGCCTATCAGTGGGATTACAAAACGTAAACTGTTCAGCCTGGCGGAGGTATGCGATCTACTGAGTACCGTTCTATTTACCCTATGTAAATGTCATTTTAACGTGTGATTATTCTCCCGTGATGATACCGTGAATTAACACACCATTGTTGCCCCGTCTTCATGTTGTTTTTATTTTGTGTGCACCACATGGTTGCGGGTGGCATAATTTGCTGGGGTGCAGCTGTGTCGTTGATGCGCACCCCTGGAGGTTAGACAGAGATATTCTATTTGTTCATGGTGCCGGCGAAAAGCTCACCTTTTCATCATGAAAAAACACCGCTGCGATATTTAACGATCCAACATATTTAGCTCTGCTTCGAACAAACCATTGTTTCGTCTATGTTAGGTTCAGTCCTGCACAACACAGTACCGTTCCACAAAGTTAATGTCAGTTTATAACGACACCCCCCCCCCCCCCATGTTCATGAAACGGTTTTAACGTCATTGATCGTCATTATTATTGTCACACCTAAACATGCCCTTCTTTGCCCCCCCCAACCCCCATGTTCATATCACAGTTTCACACGACATCCTTCACTCATGTTAATGTCAGTTTAATATGTTGTTCGTTTTCCCTGTTAATGTCAGTTTATAACACATCATCCTTCCCCCTATGGTAATGCTACAGTTGAACATGCCATTGCCTTCTAAGTAAAGTCAGTTTAACACGCGATTGATCCTCCATATTTAACCATCAGTTTAACAAACCATTGTTCCCCAATGTTTAACATCATCTTTAACATGCCATTCTTCCATTGTAATCTGTCAGTTTAACCTGCCATTTGACCCCTCCCCAGTGTTAACCCCTGCCATTGACCCCTCTTCTTGTTTTTTCATTTGCGTTTTGTACTTGCTCTGGAACTGATAAATCATCCGGTGGGGATGTATCTTGAAGATTTTTGTCTATATAATACAAATAATGTTGCTCAACGTACGGTGCAAGTGTCAGTGTTTTTTGGGTATGACAGGTGTTTGATGTGTAGGTATAACACACTTTGCCTGCTCAAGAGTGCCGAGCCTGGTTTGAAGCTCGACACAGCTGTTATCCTTGGTGTATCGCACCCAGGGCGAGTTCGATGGGTTGCCATCCATCAGCAGGCCATTGGGATATTTACCTTTCACCGCTGACACGAGCAGATCCTACGGATTGTCTTTCACGGAAAAGGCGAGTTTTCGCTGGACCTTCAACAAATTACAAATTGCTGTTTGCCTCACCACCTCAGACAAACGTTAGTCTGGCTGCCTTGGTTCGTGAAAGACGTGCCAATTTTTTTTTTCCTCATCTCACCCTAAAGACCAAAAGGTGGGAATATTTGGGCCGTTTAAAAATATCGGTATGGTGTTGCTTCGATTGTACACATCATCCGCAGAACTCCATCCCCCTTTCTCAATCCATTCTCTTTATTCGCATATGTACACTGTCTCCTGAGGTTTCTTAGAAGAAGCAACTAAAGTATGATTTTTTTTTTACCGATGCAGTTCTGTGTCTCCTTGCCAAACTTTCAGAATACTCTGTGCTGTAGCAATGCCGCAGGCATTGACACCATTTGGGATTACGTAAAGCTTTTGTCTGTAATAAAGTCGAAGGGCAAAGCATTTTGTAAGGTCTTTGATGCCAAAGATTCTGTCCGTGTTCAATTCGCCATTTTCCCTCGGTATGTATCAAAGAAAACGGAAAATGAAACCTCCACACAGCGCATTGCAACAAGTCAGAATACGATTCTCTTACTGTCACGGAGATTGTGAATGCGTAAACACAGCTCAAAAAACCACTGGTTCCACTATGGCCATTGTCTTATGAATGTCACGGATCTTTCATTTGTAAAAATCGGATAGACTCATCATAATCACTTGGAAGACTATAATTGCCCATTGAGATTGTTTGTTGTTTGTCTTTTTTTTTACACTAGTTGTGATATTTATTAATCACATTCTGGAATGCTACATGCTTCCCAGCGTAATAGCATAAACTGGTTGTGTAACACCAGCTTTTGCTCTCCATCTGGGTTTGCAGAAGTTGCTTCCAGGCCACTGTAAAGAAACCAGAGAGTTGGTGTCAAAGCCACCACATGCTCCCTGTTATTACATTTATCGTTTTTAAAAGACTAGTCTAATAATATTTTTTATAAAGCATTGCAGTGAAGTCTGATCCAAATAATTTAAAGCTATATAGTATTTGTACATTGTAACAGTAAAAAAAATAGTGTGTAGATAAAAACATTAGAAAGGAAATAACTTGCACCAAAAACTTTAACATTTCATGCTCACGCTGACGCTCACGCCGGGGTATCGCTATAGCTCTCTGTTCTTCGAACAGGCGAGCTAAAAACAAGTCAAGATTGTATTTTTTTCTCAAAATTCAAGGCTTTTAATTGCCTCCATTCCGAATTAAACCAAAACAAGTACAGAAAAACCAGAACCCATTCTGTAAGACATAACCTCTGCCACGCTGAACAGTTTAGCTTTGTATTCCCACTGATGGTCAGATCTGAATCCGGACCTGAACCAAAATCGAAGTGGCTTGTTCACGTCACCTACCCAATTCGTCCATCAAGTTTTGTCCAAATCGTCCATAACTTTTTGAGATATCTTGCTACATATTGTTTTTCGCCCCGTCTATCATTCGATGTGAAGAATCACTTCAAAAATTATTGTATCGGATCCAATATGTCACCAAAATCGAATCGATTCATCCTTGTCACACACTCGATTTCGTCCGAATCTGTCCATAACATTTCATATATCCTGCTCACAGACAGAACAAACAAACAGTGGGTGAATGTAATCCATGTTTGTTTGTTTGCTTGCAAGAGCTGGCAGGATAGTATAAAGTATAGCAATACTCGTCTCTGATCTGTCATCTCTGGTATTGATATCGGCAGAGCTATAAACTGCCGTCCTGATTTTCGCAATGTACGGTGAGCATCAATGTGTGACCCATCCATCGATGCACATTAAGCCGAATAACCCACCTGCTTGCACCGTTTGTTGGTGCATGTTAAAGCCGATGTATATTTTGTGAAGAGTTCATATTGTGATATTTGCTGCACCCCCAAACAAATTGTAAATTGCTGCCCAAATTCCTTCAAGCAAATTCATAGCCAGCCAGTTTTGGAAGACTTGGGTAAAAATAAATAAATGTTCACTGACCCTCGAAGTGGGATGTTTGGGCTTTAAGGAAGTTGCATTCCTATGTACTGCTTACAGTGTCGTGTGCTGCAAGCAGTTCTTGCAACATTGTACTACGGTGGTTTCGCATTGCCTTTCCCAGCAGTAGTAGGCAGGAATGAACTTGTTCAAGGTACAAACGATAGCTCGCCAACTCTTCACGAAGGACACCGTGGGATCATTAACATCACCCATGAAGCCAGCAGATGGAACGCCAAGTTTAACATCCATCCGAGGACGGCACACGCATTGATGAACCATCCTTCCGATGAAACACCAGGATGACAGTTTATAGCTGGGTCGGGATTCAAACCCAGCTGTGTCCAGCTTCAGAGCGAGTGTGCATGCCTCCAAGTCATCCTGCCAACCCTTAAGGAAGTAGTTGAAATATAAGCGCAGTAAAACGTCGAACAAATTAAACTATGTGAGATGCACATCAATACTTCCTGGAGCACTGTGAACTTTACATTTCAAAAAATATAAATATGTGCTCCCTCCAAAAAGAAAACCATCAAAATTGGAGCAGAGAAACAGGAGGGAAATGGGGGTGGGGGGGGGGGAGGAGCGCAGTACTTAAGGAGGGTAAGATCGATTTGTGATTCAAGGAATTAAAAAAAACCCATGAAGATGCAAGTCTGTTAAAGCCTCAGAAAGGTCATCCAAAGGTGTCAAAAGTTAACCCAAGTAATGTAATGTCCACCAGTATTATGTATGTCTGCATGCTTTATCGTGTGCAAACGTTTCATTCCTCAAATCAAACCACTCTTGCCAATGCATCACATTTAAGTGAGGCGAGCCATCATTGTTATCAACCACTTCCAAATGTGATGGTGTAATCGACCGAGGATCCAGGATATTGTCGTGTGCCACAGAAGGTGTGAATGTCTGATCACCCTTTGAAAAGTCTTCGCATGTAGACGAAGCTCGATTGCAAGTCTCTTTGAAGTGTGTTAATTTACTGTGCTTTTTACCCCCTTTATGTCGTCTGCCGTACTTTGGCCACTTCCATTGGCGTGGAAGTCAGCAAACATCACTCCATCTGCAATAAGTGTGCAAAAACAGATCATATCAACTGCAAACCATGAGCTTACTCCAATTACAAGCAAAATCATGGACTCCATCATTGCTGCTGATGTCAAGTTTCCTGTTTTCAAATAACCTCAAACCGACCATCATTTGGATTCCGTCTGGTCACTCAAACTCTCGATGCTACTTTCAGCAATGTGGAGATCGATCTCAATCAACATTCAGACGTACTACTCAACATATCTCGACATCGAAAATTTCTGGCATCTGCTTCATGCAAAACTCTCTGCCTGCATAGCCACCATCTTCTGCTATTTCGCTGGACTATCCTGGACGATCGCGATCCTAGTGGATGCCACAGAAGTACGATATTGCCGTTCACTCTGCGCAAAAAGCCCGAAAGTTGTATAGAAATTATTAGGATGAGTGATTACACCCTCTCTCTGTTTCTGATAACCTTTGTAGTACATTTAGTAAGTCTCAATATGTTGTTGGATAATTCCAGCAATTCTGAAGGATTTTGTTTAACAGTCAGAGTTGTGTATCAAAGACCACAACCTATTGAATGAGTTGGAAATCCGAATCCCTGATGCCGGACTACTAGAATATTAAGACAAATAGTGATCCTCTTTCCACCATCCTTGTCAGAGAATAATTGTTCGTGAGAAAAGTCTAAAAAGATGTATAACACCGATTTGAATCTGAAAAATTTGGGATGGCTGATTTGGACAAAGACTATCGTGAACAGGTCTGAGTTGAATGAGGTAAAGAGTGACGAAATAATAGATTATATCAGAAGAGCACATATCCTGGCCATCTGCGATACCTAGACGATGTTTAATTAATAATTGTTAACAATCCTATCAGTCATCACGAGATCTGGTAAAAACGAATATTAATTACTGTATTGGTTATGAGCACTTTCTTTCAAAATGTAATGGCGCCTAGACATTGAGTATTTCTGTGGTCAAACAAATTCGAGCTGCAATTAACGGTCAGTCAATTGATGATAGCACTCTATAACAAGATAAGCCTCTACCAGTGCCTCAAATTATCAATGGAACCCTCTCTCCCCATTTATACCTGATCTCTCTCCATTGAGAGCTGCAGTTTTACCAGCTAAACAAGGGTCAGTTTTTTGGCCATCTTGTTCCTCATCGACATAAAATGACCCTAACACTCTGGAAACCTCTCCATTCCTTTTGTGCAGATGACTTGATATGTATCAAATAAAGAACGGATACAAGCATCAAGCTCCAATGAAGTTATGAACAAAGGCCATGTACAAAGGCTGTACATGCAGCTCTGATTTCCTGAGGAAAGACTTGGATCGACGGAGGATGCTGTCTACACTGGCTTTGGAAGGCAGCTTTGCTTTGTGGTTGGTCCAGGAGAGATGGCTGATGGTGAGGCTGAAAAGTTCAATAAACTGAAACTCTACTAGTGGCTGATCATGGAAATAGACAGGTGGGTTCGTTTGATGATCCTTTCAGAGTGACAGGGTGAAAGATATTTTCTAGGATTAAAGGACATATTCCATTTATCAGACCAGCATCTAATCAATTCCAGACCAGTAGAGAGCCATCTACAATTTGCCTAGCAGAAGGATGGGGGTACTGCACGTGCACGATACAATATCAAGTCATCTGCACAAAGGAAAAGAGGGCTTTCCAGAGTGTTAGGTCATTTATGTACATGAGGAACAAGAATGGGCCCCAAAAAACTACCTTGTTAGCTTGGTAAACTGCAGCCTCCAATGGGAGAGGGGAGGAGAGGGTTCCATTGATAATGAGAAGGGCACTTGGTAGAGTGCATACCTCTGCCACGTAATGCCTGATCCACGAGAACATACGGCCCATTACATTTTTGAAATGTCATGCCATACAGTAATATATCGTTTTTGACCCGATCTCTCAATGATGAAGAATCACTTAAAAAATTAAATAACTCTTGTATCCAGATCCAGATATTCACCAAAATCTAATCAATTCGTCCTTACCACACACCCAGCCTGTCCACCAAGTTTTGTCCAAATCCATCCACAACTTTTTAAGATATCGTGCTATAATATTAGTTTAGCCCTATCTCTCAATGGTGAAGAATCACATTTTAAAATTCTAGTAGTCGGATCCGGATCCGGATCTTCACCAAAATCTAATCAGTTTGTCCTTGTCACACACCGAACCTGTCCACAAAATCTAATCTGGATTCATCCACAACTTTGAGATATCCAGTACACAAACAGACAAACAAACAGAAAGGGGTGAAACATAACCTCATTCACCTTCGTGCGGAGCGGTAACAACACGACAACTGTGCAAGTGGAGGAGGCCAGAAATCCAGGAATAAAGGTGGCCTATGCCACAGGCAGAGAGTTTTGCATGAAAAGCAGCATGCCAGACATGTCGAATGTCCGAGATATGTTGGAGTAGACCGTCCTGACCTGTTGATTGAGATCGAGCCTCCAACCATTGCTGAAAGTAGCACATCGAGAGTTGAGTGACCACGACGGAATCCAAACTGATGGTCGGATATGAGGTTATTTGAAAACAGGAAAAAAACTTGAAACATCAAGCAGCAATGATGGAGTCCTGATTTTGCTTGTAAATTGGAAGTAAGCTCACTGGTTTTGATACTGATGTGTTGCACACTTATTGCAGATGGAATGATATGTTTGCTGACTTCCACGCCAATGGGAAAGTGGCCAAAGTACGGCAGACGACATAAAAGGGGGGTAAACCAAGCACAGTAAATTAAACACACTTCACAAAGAACTTGCAATCGCAGCTTCGCTCACATGCGAAGGATTTTCAAAGGGTGATCAGACATTCACACCTTGCTGTGAAAAGCCAACAAAATATCCTGGATCTCGTCGATTACACACATCCACATTTGGAAGTGGTTGATCAACAATGATGGCTCGCCTCCTTAAATGTGAGCATTGGCAAGAGTGGTTGATTATGAGGAATGAAACGTTTGCAACACGATAAAGCATGCAGACTAACAATAAAATACTGGTGGACATTACAATTACTTGGGTTACACTTTACACCTTTGGATGACCATTTCTGAGGCTTTAACCAGACTGCATCTTCATGGGTTTTTTTATAACTTCCTTTGATCACAAATCGATCTTACCCTCCTTAAGTACTGCGCCTCTCCTCCCCCCCCCACCCCCCATTTCCCTCCTGTTCTCTGCTCAATTTTGATGGGTTTTCTTTTTGGAGGGGAGCACATAATATTTATATTCCTTTTGAAATAGTAAAGTTCACAGTGTCCAGAAGACTATATGAGTGCATCTCACATAGCTTTAATTCTGTTCCACGTTTTGACTGCGCTTCTATTTTGACAAAACTACTTCCTTAAATATAGGGTGGCAGGATGAGCCTTGGAGGCATGCACACTCGCCTCGAAGCTGGACACAGCCTGGTTTGAATCCCGACCCAGCTATAAACTGTCATCCTGGTGTTTCATCGGAAGGATGGTTCATCAATGCGTGTGCCCGTGTCCCGTCGATGGAATGTTAAACTTGGCGTTCCATCTGCTGCATTCATGGGTGGGATGTTAATGATCCCCACGGTGTCCTTCACGTGAAGAGTTTGGCAAGGCACTATCGTTTGTACTTAGACAAGTTCCAAATTCTGCCCTAACTACTGCTGGGAAGGCAATGCAAACCACCGAGTACAACTGTTGCCAAGAAACTGCTTCAGCAGCACCACGACACTGTAAGACAGTAACATAAGAATCGCAAAACTTCCTTAACAGACAACCCCACAACATCCCAAACTTCTGAGGGATCAGTGAACTTTATTATTTTTACCCAAGTCTCCACAAACTGGCTGGCTATGACATTATAGCTGAGGCCGAATTTGGCAGCAATTTACAAATTTGTTTGGGGGTGCAGCAAATATCACAATATGAACTCTTCACAAAAATAATACCATCAGCGGCCTTTAACATGCACCAACAAACGGTGCAAGGCAGGTGGGTTATTCGGAACTTAATGATGCATACCGATGCGATGGGTCACACATTGATTGCCTCACCGTACATTGCGAAAGCATCAGGACGGCAGTTATAGCTCTGCCGATATTCAAAACCCAGAGGTAGACCAGAATCAAGAAAAACGATATGCATATTTATACATCCCTGCTTCAGCTCTTGCAAGCAAACAAACAAACACATTGGATACATACTATGTCACCCATCTGTTTGTTTGTCTGTCTGTGAGCAGGCATAATAATGAAAATGTTTATGGACAGATTCGGAGGACGAAACTCGAGTGGTGTGACAAGGTGAATCGATTCGATTTTGGTGACGATGGATCCGGAATACATAATTTTGAATGATTCTTCACCATCGAATATAGACGGGGCGAAAAAACCAAATATGTAGCAAGTTATCTCAAAAAAGTTATGGACGGATTTGGGACAAACTTGATGGACGAATTGGGTAAGGTGACGTGAACAAGCCACTTCGATTTGGTTCAGGTCCCGGATTCAGATCTGACCCATCAGTGGGATACAAAGCTAAACTGTCAGGCCTGGCAGAGGTTATTGCTCTACAGAATCGGTTTCTAGTTTTTCTGTACTGTTTTTGAAGTTTAAATTCGGAATGCGAGGCAAATTAAAAGCCTTGAATTTATGAGAAAAAAAATTACAAGCTTGACTGTTTTTGCTCGCCTGTTCGAAAACAGAAGCTATAGCGAAATACCACCCGCGGAGCGTCAGCTGAGTCCATTGAAAATGTTAAAGTTTTTTGGTTGCAAGTTATTCCTTTCTAATGTTTGTTATCTATACCACACTATTTTTTTTACCTGATTAAATGTAACAAATACATATATTGCTTTAAAAATTAATTTGGATCAGACTTCACTGCAAATGCTTTAATAAAAAATATATAATTAACAATAGTCTCTTTAAAGAACATTAAATGTATAAACGGCGCAGGCATTGGGGGCTTTGACACCAACTCTCTGGTTTCTTACAGTGGCCTGGAAAGCAACTTCCTGCCGAAACCACAATGGAGAGCAAAAGCCGCTGTGTTACACACACCAGTTAGCTATACACGCTGGGAAGCATGTAGCATTCCAGAAGTGATTAAAATATCACAACTAGTGTTAAAAAAAAAAAAGACACACAAAAAACAATCTCAATGGGCATTTATTAGTCCTTCCAAGTGATAGTGATGAGGTCTATCCAGATTACAAATGGCACAAGATCCGTGACATTCATAACACAATGGCCCAAGTGGCAACCAGTGGGTTTTGAGCTGTGTTTTACGCATTCACAATCTCCGTGACAGTAAAAGAAATCTATTCTGGCATGTGGCAATGCTGTGTGAGGTCATTTTCCGTTTATCTTGATACATCAACCGACGAGGAAAATGGCGAATTTGAAACACCGCAGAATCACCCTAAACTTGAAACAAAACCGTCACAAGACCTTACAAAATGGCTTTGCCCTTTCGACTTTATTACAGACAAAAGCTTTACGTAAATCCCCAAAAAAAA
>JAXMNL010000415.1:2432-15707 GCA_035128595.1 Eptatretus atami | reverse complement strand
ACCGAAAAAATTTTTATTTATTAAATTTTTTTTTTTTGTTTTCTTTTTCTTTTTTTGTTTGAAAAAAAGGGAACCCAAGGGGCATTAAAAAAAAACCCTTGTTTTGGGGGAGAAAGGGGTAAGGGTTTAGATTAAAACTTTTTTTTTTCAGGGTTTTGGGGAAAAACCCTTTTTCGACTTTTTGTTGAAAATTTATTTAAATTTAAATTTTTTTTTTTTTTCCCAAAATTTTTTCTAAAAAAGGGGTTTTTGGGAGGGTAATAGGTGTAAAGGGGGGCCATTTCTTTTTAAAAAAAATAAAGGGCCAGGTTTTTTTTTTTTTTTTTCCCAAAAAAAAAAACCAATCCGAATTGAAAAACCCACTTTATTGAGGGAAAAAACCAAATTTTTTTTTCTAAATGAAAATTGGGGGGAAAAAGATTTTTTTTGGGATTTGTAAAAAAAAATTTTTTATCTATTTTTTCCAAATTTGGGTAAAAAAATTCAATTCATTTTATAATATTTGGGAAAACAGGTTATTTTAATTTTATTATTGGGCTTTTTTTTTGGGGGAAAAACCACTTTAGAAATTTTTTCCAGTTTCGGGTTTTAATTAAGATATCCATTATTTTATTTATAAACATATTTTGTCTTTGATAATTTCCTGAAAATTGAAACCCCAATCCTGAATAATATAACAACCCCAAATCCTTTGGGGAAATTTCTTCCTTAATACGTTTCCAGTTTTCTTTTCCCATTTGTTTTTTTAAGGAAAAGGTTTGTGTTAATTCAACCCCCCTCATACTTTAAACATTCAATTTTCCTCTAATCATTTCCTTGTAAAAAGTAATTTTTCATTTTGGTGTAAAAAATCTAAAAAGGGAATACTTTTCCCTTTTTTATATTTTTTATATTCAAATTAAGGGAAGGATAAAATTCACCCAGGAAAAATAACCCAACCCCCCAATTTTGTTTTTTTATTTTTAGAGGCTTTGTTGGGACCCCCCTTTCTTTGGTTTAAAAAATTTTTTTTTTTTTTTTTTTCCCCCGGGGGTTTTTCCCTTTTCCCCCCCCCAAAAAAAACCCCCCCCCCACGGGCCCCAGGGGAAAAAAACCCCCCCCAAATTTTTTCTTTTTTTTTTTTTTCAATTTTGTTTCCAATTTATTTTGGGAGAATTTTCCCCCCCAGCAAAAAAATTTTAATTGGGAGGGCTTTTCCAAAAAAAAAAAATTTTTTTTCTGACCATAATTTATTTTTTCAAAAAGGTTTAAAACTTTTTTAAAAAAACTTTTAAACTTAAAAAAATTTTTTTTTCAATTCTTTCGGTTTTTTAATTTTTTTTTCCAATTTTTCTTTCAGGAACTCTTTTCACCAATTTTCCCAATGCTATTAAAAAAACCCCCCAAAAACCCTTCCCATTTTTTTCCCCACCTATCGTTTGAAAAACCCCAAAACAAAAACTCTTTTCCCCCAATTCCCCTACTTTTTTTGGGGTCCGGGTTTTGAAAAACCAACAACCTTTCTTTCGGTTTAAATCAAAATTTTTAAAAAACTTGTTTTTCAATTTTTTCCCCCCCCCCCAAAACCCCTTTTTTTTCCCCAATTTTAAATTTTTCTTTCAGTTTTTGGAATAAATGGAACTTCGGTTATTTTAAAATTTTTAGTAGAAAAAAAAAAACGTTACCCAATCGATATCTATAATACTTTTTTCATTAAACAGATTTTCACTAACATTTTAATTAAGTAAAAAATTTTTTAAAAAATTTCCTAAAACAACTTTTATTTGAAAAACAAATGTCATTTCAAAAAAAACCCTAATATATAAAACATCCTTAATTCATCAGAATTTTACATTTCTTTAGGTTGGTTGAAAAATACAATTAAAATCCCTTGCCAAATACCAAACGATGGTTTTTTCTTAATTTCTTTCTTGTTCAAAAAGCTTTTCATTTCCACTAAGGTTTTTATTTTTTTTGTAACTTTTTTTCTTTTTCCATTTGCTTTTCTAGTTTTTAAAAATTTTGTTTAATTACCCCCAAAGGGGGAAAAAAGGGAGGGAAGGAAAACCTTTTTTTTTTTTTTTTGGTTTAAAAAAATGGAACTTTTTTTATTTGATTTGTTCCTTTTTTTCCAAAGAATATTAGTTTTTAAAAAACCTGGCAAGCAATAGCAAAAAAACCAATGTCTTTTTTTTTCGGAAAAAAAAAACCCCCTTTTTCCCCTAAAAGAAAAACCCCAAAAAAAAAATTTTGGGGTTAAATTGTTTTTTTTTGGGGAAACTAATTGTATTTTTTTTCTTGGAGAAAAACCCCCAATTTTTTGGGATAAGTTGGGAAGGGGGGGGGGGGCCCCAAAAACTCGAGAATAATGGGGCCCCCCTTTTGGGGTTCGGGGCCTTTTTGGTTTGGGGGGGCCCCCCAATTTTTTTTTTTTTTCCAAATTTTTTTTTGGGGCCCCCCCCCCCACCCCCCCCATTTTTTTTTTTCCTTTAAAAAACCCCTTTTTTTTTTAAAACCCAAAACCATGGTAAAATTCTGTTCAATTGTTTTTAATGTTTTTTTTCTCTTTTTTGGGTTTAAAGGGTTTTTAAAAACCACCAAATTGGATTTTTACCAAAATTTTTTTTTTGAGGGTTTCCCCCCCAAAAAAGGGGGCCCCAGGGCCCAAACCTTTTTTCAAACAGTTGGGCAAAGAAACCCCCAGAGGGGGGGGGGGGGCATTTTTTTTTTTTTTTTCCCTTTTTTTTTTTTTTTTTTTTTCAGGGGGCCCATTTCCCCTTTTTTTTTTTTCTTAACCAAAGGGGCCCCCCAACCCAATGAAAAAAAAAAAAAACCAAAACCCGTATGTTCAAAGGGTTGAAAACGGAGGGGTGCCCCCTGGGGGGGGGGGCCCTTTGAAACGGAAACAAAAATTCCCCCCCAAAGTTTTGGGGCCTCTGAAAAGGGCGGGCTTGCGGATTTGGGGTTTCTTCCCCCATTTCGGGGGGGAACCCCCGAAGGTGGGGGGCCCAGAGTTGAATTTTTCCCATTGAAAGTTTTTGGGAAGGAGGGGGCTTAACAGCAACCCAAAATTTGCCAAATGAGGGAAAAAACACGTCACCATTGGAGAAACACCGGCGTGGCCACCACGGAAGGGGCATTGCCAAAAAGATATACCCAAATTCCCAAAAAAACTTTTGTTACTGTTTCAATTGAAAGAGGCTGGAAAATTCCTGAGGAGGGAATAGGTTTTTTCCAAGAATTTTTGGCTCGGTTCCTTAGGGGGACCCACCAAGGAGATTTGGCCGATTTTTCCTTGGCCAAAGGATTGAAACAGTTCGCATGCCCAAAGCCACATTTGTGACCAAAGGGGAAACAGTTTTCAGGGCAACTCAAGGGATTTTGCCTTTCAATCGACCCCCAGAAACCCAAGGAACATTTGGACGGAAAAACATAATTCTAAAGAAACCAAAAACTTCCCCCCTCCTTTTTCGGAAACAGGAGAGAAAGGACCAAAAGCCCAACCAAGGGGAAAGGAAGGGATCTTTGAAGGATTTGATAAATGCCTTTAATTTTGGCAAAAGGGGCCTTTCAAAAACATAGGGCTTTTTGCCCCAAACCGCGGGAAATGGGAAAAAACCCTTGGAGGTTTCTTTTCCCTCCATGAAAAATTAAGCAACCCGCCCCTCCCGCCTTAATCTTTGGATGCAGGTGTAAAGTGCTTACCCACCTGGGGTAGGCAAAACGAAACTGCTTTTTGGTTGCCTGGGGAAAGCCGTTTGGCTGGGGGAAAAAGCTTCCAGGTTTGATTGCACCTGCCTGTCCCACTTCTTGTTATTCTTTGACTGCACCGCCCTTTCCATCGTGCAATGTTTGGGGAAAGGGGGGGCCTGCACTTTTCCAAAAGAATTATTTTGAGGAATTATGGGCCCACCAAGTTTTCTCAATCCCCATTAACTTTTCGAAGGACAACTGTTGTATCCCGGCTTCAACGTTCTCGAAACCCCTCGTTTTTTGGGATAGCCTACAAAAGGGTATGGGCTTTCCTTTGAAGACGGCGACGGGGAGAGAAAACGAGGAAGGCGGTGGCGATGGGGGCCGTGGGGTGAGCGCACCCCAAAAAAGGCCATTACCAGGGAAACTGGCAGAATTTTTTCCCTACCGTTGTCGACGCAAACAAGCTCGAGCTTCCTTTTCCCACCCTTTTCCTTGGTCCGAATTGTTGGCTGTGCGTCCTTCCATGGTAACGAATAAAAAGAAAGCTTGGTATCACTGATGTGGAAAAAGCAGGTCATCTGCCTTCCAAAGGGCTTGGAAGATGAAAAGCTTTCTTCTGGGGCTTTCCCATTTGCAGTTCCCAAGAAAAAAGGAGGGCACCACTCGCCAACATGGGCTAAATCAGTTGGGGGGCCCAGCTTGGGCAGACCCATGGAACCCACTTGTTTTCGGGATTTTTTTTTTTTTTTTCCAGGTCAAAACCGGGTTTAGGGAAAAAAACCCCCCCCCCCCCCCCCCCAAAAAACCGGGAACGGGGTTCCCTTCCGTTTTTCCCTGGCGGTAATGGGTAAAGCCCCAGGGCACTTAAACCCAATTTTTTTTTTGGGCTTTTGGGATTTTTGAAAAAAAAACTTTCCTGCGAAATTTGGGCCCCTTTTTTGGGGAGGGGCAAAAAAAAAAAACTTTTTACCGCTTTTAAACCCATTTTCCCCCTGGGGCCCCCATTTTTTTGGGGAAAAAAAATTAAAAGGGCTTGGCCCCTCCCCCCCCCCCTCAGTCCCCCAAAAACCAAGGGAAGGGGGGGGGGGGGCAAACAAACCCCCCCCATGGGGGCCCTTTTTCCCCCTGTTTTTTTTTTTTTTTGTTTTTTCTTTTTTCCACCGGGCCATTTTTGGGGTAAAAACTGGGGATTTTGGTTACACAAAGGGTTTTTTTCAAAGGGGCAAATTTCCCCCGTGGGGGGGGGCATGGGAAAAGAAAATCTGCCCCTGGGGGGGGGGGGGCCCCCCCACATGGGAAAAAAACTCGTTTTTCCAAAAAACCTTGGGGAAAACCAAAGGGGATCTTTTTTTCTTTTTGTTGGGGACCCCCTTGGACCCCCCAAAAACCCCCCCCACCCGGGGCCAGTCAAAAACAATTTTTTTTTTCCCAAGGGATGGACCCCCAAAAAAAGAAAAAAGGCCCAAAAAAAAACTTTTGCATTAAAAAAAAAGGTGTTTGTTGGTTGCTTTTTTTTTTCCCCCCCTTTCCTTATTTTAGGGGAAAACCCGGCCCACCCCGCAGGGGCGTTCCCATTTTTTAAAAAAAAAAAAAAAACCCCAGATTTTTTTTTGTTCCAAAATGTGTGGAAGGGGGGGGGGGGGGGGCCAGAAAAAGAACCCTTCTTTTTCCGCCAAGAAGGGAAAAACTTTTCCAGGTTTTCCAAGGCGCAATTTGTTTTTCCCCCCCACCCCTTTTAACCCTTACGGAATTGCCTTTTTTGGGAAAAACAAAGCAAAATTTTTGTTTTGGGAAAAAAGGTAAGAATTTCTTTTTCATTTCTTTTTCCCCCCAGGGGTTTTGGGGGGCCCTTAACTGGGGGGTTTCTGGGGGGGGGCCAAGGGGGTTCCTTGGGTCCCCCCTCAAAAAAAAAACCCCGTGGGCTTTTTTCCTTTTCCCAAAAACCAAAAAAAAAAAAAAAAAACAAAAGGGGGGCTTGGGGCTTATGGGGCGGGGGGACCCAAAACCAAAAAGAGGAGGTCCTATTTTGGAAAAACCGGGCCTTTCCTGGGGGGGACCCCCCCCCCCCCCCCCCAAACCTCGTGAGGGGGCTTTTTCAAAAAAAAGGCTGCTTTCGAAAAGGCTATGGTTTGGGTTTTTTCGTGCGGGCTTGCAAAAAAAAGGGCTTTTTTTTTGTTTAAGGAAAAAAAAAAAAAAAAAACCCCCACTTTTTTGGGGGGCGGGGCCCAAAAAATTGCCCAAAGGGAAAGGTTTTTTAAAATTCTGCCAATTTTTGGCCCCCCACTTTTTGGGGGGGGGGGGAAAACGTTGGTTTGCTTTTTGTTTGGGGGGGAAAAGGAAAGGAATGCCAGTAGAAAAAAAACCCCAAGGCGCAGGGGGGGGGGCCAACCAAAAACCCCAGGACTGGGGGGGGAAGGATTAATTTCGGCCTAAGGGCTTTTTTTTTTAAAAAGAATGTCAAATGCCAAAAAAGTCGCATGCTTGTTTAAAATGTTGGAACTTTCTTGGGAATTCCAAAGGAAAGCCAGTTTTTACACACCTTGAAAGGCTCCAGGAAAAAACTTTTTCAATTAATGTAAACTTAAGGACTGATGTATGGGAGTTTGTACCCCAAGTGTTCCTGGTTAGAAGGTAAGGTAAAAGGGGACCGTAAACCCCCGTAAAAAAGCCGCTTTCAATGAAGTGTGCAATAAAAATATGGACTACATTTTTTGCTGGAGTTTTTGGTATTCATTTATCCCACGGGGATTATTTTCAGTTCCCTTTTCCAAATTAGGAAGTTTTAAGTATTGTTTCCTATTAATGCTTTTGTTTGATTTCCCAAAAAACCCATTGGAATTAAGAAATATTTTCCATTTGTCTCTTTTTTTTCCCAGGCAATATGGTAACTTTTTCAAGCGGAAAAATTTTCGGGAAAGCAACAAATGTACAAAAAATTCCAAAAATAATGGACTTTTTTAACCGGGAAAAAATTACTGGGGGGGGCTTTTTCAATATAAAATTTTTAAAAAAAAATTTAACGGGGGGGCCCTTTGTTTTCAATGGGTTCCAATTTTTTTTTTTTTACTGAAAAAAATTTTTTACAACTTTTTTCCCCCCCTTAAATAATTTTCTATTTTTTTTTTTTCCAACCCAAACAAACAATTTAAAAAAAGGAGCATTTAGCCATTTCGCCTTAAAGAAAGAATTTTGGTGGCCATTTTTTAAAATTGTTCCGCCGAAAAAAGCTGGTCCAAGGCCAAACCCAATTTCTTTCGGGGTGCCTTCCCCCATAACTAGGAATTGTCGAATACCATTAATTCTAACCCCATTTGTTGTTACCAATTTTGCTTTTATGCGCCCAAAATTGAAAAAAACCAAAATGTTGATTTCCTAATAATTCAGGGGGGGGACTACCGGGGCTTGCAGGGGGGGCAACTTTAATATACTAAAAACCCTTTGTTTTCCACTGAAGGGGAAATTTTGAAAGAAAAACTCCAATATTTAATTCACCATAAATTTTTTAATTTCCAAAGTTGTTATTATTTAATTCTTTGTTCCAAAATATTTTTAACATCTTGGACATAATTTTTCTTCCAGGTATATTTCCTTTAAACAAAGAAAAAGAGAATTGATTTAAAACCCTGGCTTTTGTGCCTATTACATTTGTAAATTAATTGAAAAAAAGTTGGAGATAAAAATGTTTTTTTAAAAGCAAAAAAACAAGATAACCCTTATAAAATTAAAACCGAAAATTATTTTTTCCATTTTTTTTTTTTTTTCAAAAACAATTTTTATTTTTATAAACCCAAGTTTATTTATATTTTTAAAATATTGTTGGAATAAAAAAACAAAACCCATAAACTTTTTGTTTGATGTTTTGTTTTAAATCACAATTTATAAATTTATAAAAAACTTTTCAAAAAACTAAACACACCCCCCCCACATTTTTTCAAAAAAATTCTTTTTCAACAAAATTTTCTTCCCACTGACCCAAAAAAAAACATTGGTTTTTTTATAAGATTTGATAATTGGATTTTATTTTTTTCTTAAAAATTTAATTAAAACAAACCCCCCTTTTCCCCAATCGGCCCCAACCAAAAACCCCAACCCCAAAGACCAATTTTTGGAAAGAAAAAAGGGGGGAAAAAAGGCTTAAAATTCTTTTCCATTTTTGGAAAAAACAACAGATTGGGGGCCAATTTAAAAGGGGGGCCCAATAATTAAAAAAAATTAAATTTGGGTTTCGTTTTTCCAAGGGGGGGGGGAACCCTGGACCCATTTTCTTTTCAAAATCATGGAAAAAGGCTGTTGATATGCGTTTGTAAAACAAAAAAAAGTATTTGAAATACTTAATTTTAAAACCACATTAAGTTGAAATGAAAAACTTTTAATTTTATTTTTATGAGTTAATGAAAAATGTTTAAAGAACAAAGGAACGAATATTAAAAAAACTTTTTAACTCCTAAGAGGAAAACCCCTCACTTTAATCTTTTTTTCAACATTCATTTTTCAAAGAATTTGTTAAGATTTTTTATTGTTTTTTTACCAATGAAAAACTCCAAGAACCAAGAAACAAGATGTTTATCCAAACACTTTGTCGCGGTGGTGGATTTTTTTTTGCGATTAAACCCCAAAAAATAAAATTTCTTTTTTTTGGAAGATTAAAAAAAACCCCCCCCCAAAAACCCACCATTCTTTAAAAAATTCGGCTTCTTTTCAAGGGCTTTTTCTTATATTAATGGACCCCAAAAAAAAAGAGATTTAAAATTAAAAGAAAAAAAAAAAGGCCGTTTTTTTTAATCTTTTCCAAAAAAAAACCAAAAAAAGGCTTATAAAAATTTTTTTTTTTTTGGGGAATGGGGGGTTCTTTTTTAGTTTTCTTTTTTGGGCTCACCCCACTATTTTTCATTTTTTTTTTTTTCCCCCCTTTCCCCCAAAACAATGGGGAAAAAAACTGAAAAAAAAAAAGGGTTGAAACCATAAATAAAAAGGAATAAACGGGGAAAGAAAATTTAAACATTAAAATTGTTAAAGAAATTTAAAAAATTTTGGCAAAATTTCAATTTTTGGGAAGAGAAAAAAATTTATTTCCCCTTAAATTGGAGAAAATTAAAAAAATCCTAAATTCTGTTTAATGTTTTGTTATGGAAAAACGGAAAAAAAACAAAAAAAAAAGGTTTTTTTTTTTTCCAATATTTTTTTAAATTTTTTCCAAAAAATTTAATTGAAAAAATGGGATTTTTTTGAACCCAAACATTTTTGGGAAACCCTTTTTTTTCTTTTTCCCCATTTTTTACTTTTTTTTTCAAAGGGGGAAAAAAAATACTAATTGCCTTAATCCAAATTTCTCAATTTAAAACAATCCACAACATAATAAAAAATGTAAAACATATTTTCCTTGTAAGAGATTTCTTTCAAAAACTTCCTTTCACACAAAAAAGAACGTAAAAATTTTTCAACATTTTCGGAATTTGTTGTTCAGTAAATTCATAAAAATCAACCCATAAAAATCCAAATTTTACCCCAAAGGCAGGGTTCAAAACAATATCATTCAAAGTTTAAAACCAAAATCTATTTAAAAAAAACATTTTTTTTTTTCCGGTTTTTGGAAAATATATTTTGGGCTTGATTTTTGAAAAGTTTATCCTTGGAAAGTAAGGATTTTATACTGTTTCTTCCAAATTTCCAAATAAAAATTCATTTTAACCAAAAACCAAATAAATAATAAAAAAAAAAAACCCAATTTTTTGGCTTTTTTTTTTCCCCCTTGTGGTTCTGGGGTTAATTTTTTAATCAAAAAATCAAGGGCTTGTTGGTTTGATTGAAAAATACCCAACAGTTAAGGAAAAAAACTTTTTTTTAAGGGGGAGAAGGGGGGGAAAAAGGAAGTTTTTGGGCCCCCTTTTTCAGAGGAAGGTTTATGTTTTTTAAGGGACGATTTGGGGGAAAAAAAAAAAAGGGACTGTAAAAGGGACGGGAAAGAGGGAAAAAAAAAAAATGTTGGGGAAAACCCTTTATAACCCAAATGTTTTCCAATTACAAAGGAGAAAGGAAAAAAAGGGGGAATTAAGGGGAAAAAGGAACCATTATTTTCCATAAATTTTTTTTTTTTTTTTGAGGAAAAAGAAAAAATTGAGGGGAGGGGACTTTTTCCAAAAAGTTTTTCGGGGATTTTCAATGTTTTTTTCAAAAATCTTACGGTAAAAAAAAATTCGAGGTTTTTTTTTCCCAAAAAAAAAGCTTTTTTTTTTTCCCCCAAAATTTTTTTTCCCGTTTGGTTTTGAATTTTTTTTTTTTTTTCTTAATTAAAAAAACAAAAAAAGGCCCCTTCCCAAAACTTTTATTCCCTTGTTTTCTTTTTTCTTTTCCCAACCCAAAAAAAAAACAACCTCCCCCCCCAAACTTATTGAACCCCAAAAAAACAAAAAATTTTTTCTAATTTATAAAAATAAAAAACCTTTTTTTCAAAAAAAAAAAGGTGGGGGGGAACCATTTTTTTTTTTTTTTTTTTTTTTTTTTTTTTCTGAGGGAGATTAATTAAAAAATTTTTTTTTTTTGGCCAATTTTTCCTTTAAACCCACCCCCAGGATCCAAAAATAAAACAAATTTTTTTTTTTTTTTTTTTTTTTTTTTTTTTTTTTTTCCCTTTCCCCATTTTCCCAAAAACCCAAAAAAAAAAAATTTTTTTTTCTACAAAAATTCCCCCCCATAAAAAAAACCCATAAAATCCAGGGGATATTTTTTTTTCTGAAAACACCCATTACAAAGGTTTTTTTTATGGTTTTTTTTTAAAGTCCATTATTTTTTTTTCTAAAACCGTTGGAAATTTTTTTCCCCAAAAATTTATTTTGAACTTTTTTTTCCCCCCGAATTTCCTTTTTAAAAATCTCCCCCCCACATTTTCTTCCAAAAATTCAAAAGAAAAAGAATTTGAATCTTCTTTAATCCAACAAAAAGGGAATATAATTCCGTATTTGGACTAATGGATCAATTGGAGAGTTTAAAAAGAAAAAACCAAACCAACTTTTTCCTTTTTTCCCAAAAAAGGGAAAAATTTTCTTGTTTTAAGGGGGGAAAAAGTTAAAATAAAAAACTTTTTTTTTTTTCCATATTTTTTTTCCGGATAAAAAGAGAATTAATTTAAAACACCCAAAGCTTTTAAAAAAGTTTTTTTGGGTAAAAAGAAAGGTTTTTTTTTTAATTATACCCCCAGGGGGGGGAATTTCTTTGGGAAGGGAAAATTTTTTTTTTCCAAAATTTGATTTTATTTTTTCTTTTAAAAAAACTTTTTGGAAAATGTTTATTTATGGGATTGTGTTTTAAATTTTTTTAGAACAAGGTCTGTTTTTTCATTAATAAAAAAAAATTCTATTGGATTTAGGACCCCCGTTTCACTATTACAACAGGCCCCCGGGGGCTGGTTTCTTGGATTTCTATGTTAAAATTGGAAAACAAAATTTGAATTAATTTCAGTGATATAGATATTGCTTTTCATGATAGAAGAGGGCTAAAAAAAGGGAGAATATTTTTTCGGTATTGTTTCCAAGAGAATTTAGGCTGAAAAGGGCGGCAAAATAACAAAATTTTTCCTTTCCTTTATATAATTAAAAGGAAATAGGACCCAAAAGCTTTCTTACCTGATTTGTTTATTTTTTTATGTACCAATTTTGTATTTTTGGGTGGGGGCCTTTATTGTCTCAAATTCTTTTACCCTTGGGAAAAAAAACTAAAAATTTGGGTTAAAGAAAAAAAACCATTTTTATGAAAAAGTTTTTACCCTAACCAATTGTTTTCTCCCTCTCAAAAAGAAAATGATGAAAAAAGCTTTGAAGTTGATATTATTTTTGAGGTATAAATAATCCCAGAAAAAACTTTCATTAAAACAAAAACATTTAAAAGACCTTTTTCCAATTATTTGCCCCCTATAAAGAAAGTTGCCAAGAAAGTATGTTAAAAAGTTTTAACCAAAAAAGTCATTGAATATAAAAGGTAATCTTTTCCTAAAACTACTTTTTAACCAACAGTAAAAAATGATAAAAGAAAGTTATTGTCATCCAAAAGGACTTGTGACAAATTTATCTGGCTTTGGGTTTTGAGAAGTTGAGAAAAAAAAATTTTTCATTCGAATTTGGAATAACCAGTTTTTTCATTGGTTAAGAAATAATATGATTTTAATAACAAAAAAGGGAACAGAAGCGCCAAAAAAAACATTATTTTTGAAGGAAGGACCTTTTATTAAATTAAATGGAAATTTAAATTGCTTTATTTGGAAAAGACTTGGAAAGTTTAGGAATTCAAACCAAACATAAAGGATTCTACATTCTTGGAAAACAGGGCTCAAAGTTATTAAAAAGGGAACCAAGTTTTTGAGAGCGGAGTTGTTTTCAGAGAACCCTTTTTTTTTTTGCTAAATTTTCATTTGAAAAAAGGGAGGAAGTATTAAAGGAATAAAAACCTTATAATAGAAAACATCCAATTTTTTTTTTTTTTTTTTTTTTCCTTTTTTTTTTTTTTTTGAACTTGTCAAAGTCGTTAATTGATGGACTATTACAATATAATTAAAATTTAAATATAAGATATCTGTTTTTTCATTTGTTTTATATAAATGGGATACAATAGGTATATATTTAAAAAAATTAAGACATGATGTGTAGTGAGATATGATTAAATTTAATTGATTTATATATGATAAATAATTTAAGTTTTTCTTGATTAAGTTATGTTGTTTTTTCATTAAGTAAAAGGTATTGGTAGTTAAAGATGGAGGTTTGGGTGTAAAGGTAGAGTGGAATTTTGGGGTTTGAGATTTCCAAGACCTTATTGGCTTTAACCCTTTATATTGATAATTAAAACATTAAAAGTGCCATAAAGAAGCTAAAGGAAAAAAGAAAAAAATATTAATCAAGGAAAAACAATAAACTTTAAACAATAATTAACAAACTGTTTTTACCCTAAAGAAGAAATTAAAAAATGAGTACAAATAAAGAGATTAAACATCAAATTATACAGAAGAATAATAAAGAAAAAACAATAGGAGCTTTGATTGATTAAAAAGAATATTTTTTAAAAGAATGAAATTTCAAGGAGTATTTTCCGTTATGTATAATTAAGTGTTTAAGGGCAATCTTTTACGATTTATAATGGGATAGAACCAAGAATAACCAAAAACCAAAGAGTGGAGATAATTTTTTTCAGCCTTGGTATTTAAATGGAAACATAAAATGTTTGAAATATCAAAAAAATTTCTTATTAAGGAAAAAACCGGGTAAAATAAATAAAACAAATAACGGAATAATTAATACAAATAGTTGGAGATGTCAAGAAAAATATATCCTTGAATGGACTGAAACTTTGATGGTTATCAATTGAACAATTGCAAAACATTTATACATCCAAAATATATGTGATCAGAGGTGCGCAACAAGAACATTAAGAAAGTTTATCATTTATTCTGCTTAACAAAGACATATAAACCAAGAATAAAACTAAGTTCTAAAATAATATTTGTGAATATACTCGATGGTGATGAATGTAATCGGAAAATTAATTTATTGCATAGAGTAGAACATGGACAAATATTTATTGGATCACTCTGAGTGGAGTGAAAATATAAAAGGA
>JAXMNL010000414.1:30219-44758 GCA_035128595.1 Eptatretus atami | reverse complement strand
ACATCTCGGAGCATTCTGAGAATCTTCCTGGGGATGCCAGTCACGAGACCCTGAGACGGGAAAAAGAGACCCCTACTCGGACTGAACCTAAGTAACATCCGAACATACTTCTACAGCTGCAATCCACACTCGTCTAATCAACGACCATCTCGGTGTTCCGGTGTTATTTGCTCAAAAAAGAGTTCTTGTCGATTTCACTGACCAGCTAGCGCAGAGGAGCGTGCCGTCACTGTTCCACAAGGCCAGGTTTTCATCAATTCGGGATGTCGCACACTGGAGCCCACGTTATCTGGAGACTGAAGACGCCCCACAGCTCCTTTCGCGAAGATGCAAGCACTCCGGCATCATAGCCAAATTACAAATTCCGAACCCAACTTACTCTGGAAGCAATGGCAACCACCCAGTGCAAACCACCCTTGCAACCCTTGCTGCTTCGACCATCCTGAAGAGTAGTAAATCAGAGCAGCGAGAGACCAAAGACGTTTTAACCACGTTGGTAATAAATAAATAAAGCGCCATTTAAAATTAAAAAATAAAATAAAAAAATATTCCTCATCAACCATTTCTGGTCACCTCAACTTGCCACGTTCCTTTTCAGGTCCCGTGGAATTTTTTTTTTCGGCAGCATCTCGCGTAGCGACACGCTTCTCTATAGAGAGCTCGGTTTCTTCTTCCTTCTTCTTCTTCTCTTGAAGACAAACTATCCGGAGACTCGGCTCATTATATACAAGATCCATCTCCTTAATATACTGAGCACTATCTACACATCCCCACATACCACGGTGCCTTTTAAACGTCTATCTGAACTTTTAAATATATTCGGACATTGCTTTAAATTCGAAAATTCACTGTGTACGATTTAAAGATTATTTCCATTCTATCATATTGTAATTCGTAATATCATATTTATTTCGTAAATTACCATATATCTCAATACCTAAATTACCTTAATGACGCTGTTTTCCTTATTGCCTTATCAGAGGCCACATACAAATTAATCGTAAGTTGTTGTTGTTTTTTAATTTTTAAATTTTATCCGACAAACCTTTAGACGCTGCTCTTGGACAACATTCGGTTTTAGAAGCGCGGAAGACAGAAGTGAACAACCTCGGGAGGACAGAGAAGCACGGACCGCTGGCGATTGAGGTCAGTGGATGCGATTGAGGGCGGCGTGGCGGACGATACGCAGAAATACTGCCGAGCCGGATTTCCGCTATCAAAATCAAAATCAAACGCTCCATCATCTATTATATCCACAGTTGTGTGTGTGTGGTATGTGTGTGTGATTGCTTTCTCGACAACCACAATCCGATCTAATTGAATACTGCCATTTGCTCCCTGAGAGTATTCCTTTCAAGGTTGATATAATCGGAACAATCTTCCCAAGTATCCATTATAACACCAATACAGGACACGGTGCGCTTACTGCCCATGTTAAGAACCTCCTGCTCGGCGCCCCATCGGTACAAAGACGACTCCGATATAGAACTTACTGTATATCAATAATTCTCATTCTTCTGACATTTATAGATAAACACAATTGCCCACAATTCATCTCATCAGAGACGAACAAACGAACCGTGTCTGTTTGAAAGTTTTTTTTTGTTTGTTTTTGTTTGTGTTTATGCACGTACATTTTTCTTTTTTTTCTTTTTTCTCTTGGGTATTTTCCGTTGCGATTGACATTGCGAAAAGGCAAAATACGTTGGCGCACGCAAGATGAAGGAACGCCTGTGGTTGTTTCTGGCAAGCGTTTGAAAGTTTTGTTTTTTATTCACGTTACGGGCCACCACGTACGGCAGCACGTACGCCACGCAAATTTCAATTATAAAATAATTACACGAGAAAATTAAAACATGTCCATGACCTTACATATCGATCTATACATCCCTACCTGTTCAATACCTTTCTATGACCTCCCACATGCTATATTCATGCTAATTTAAATGCTTTTTATACCTGTTCAAGTTAAGGTGAGAAACTGAATTCTCATCTTACAAATGGAAAAAGGGAGTTGGACTTCAGATATAATTAATAATTTATATTCGTCTATAAATAACTATAATCGGATGAAAGTTCCAAATTAGATTGAACTTAGAAAGTAATCAAAGATTCAGGCTGAAACGATTTGGAAAAACAAACAATTTAATGGCGAACACCTTTACACCTGATCACAAGGAGGAACAAAAAATAAACCCTTGAAGAACTTCTTACAAGAGAAACAACAACACATTATGAGGATTAAAGAATCCAAAAGTGAAAAAAATAGAATTCCATTCATGTGTGTGTGTGTGTGTTTGAGTGTATTCCTGTGAATGTGTGTTTGAGTGTATTCATGTGGTTGTGTGTGCGTTTTAGTGTGTTCATATGGTTGTGTATAAGTATTGTGTGCACACGTGTGTGTTTGAGTGTGTCCATATGGTTTTGTATATGTTTGTGTGTATACATGCGTGTGTTTGTGTGTGTGTATCCACCTCCATTTTGTTTGAGAAACAAACATTAATTTTTTTGTTTGTTTTGATATCCCAAAGTTTGAGAAACAAAATGGGATTCTCGTTCATGTTTACAATCTTTCCTAAGATAACAAAAACTACTGTGATGACTATACCACTATCACAGCAATTGTAATGATTAAGAATTCGCCCCAAATTAAAAAATAAGTTAACTAACTACGTCTGTCTTTGTTGAGCACCTGTGCCCTATGACAACCATCGCCCCTTGCAATTGCACTATTGCCGACGTGTCCGTAAACACGCTTTCACGTGACCGGTTGCGTGAACTAAATGGTGCTTAGACTTACGCGTTAGTCCCCATTTGACCACGGCCCTACATACGCACCTGAGCAACGTGTGTTGTCAAACGTTGGTTTGGTAAAGTAGAGTTATTGACTCCCGCTTGAGCAACGTGTCTTGTATCATATAGTTATGGGCTTAATTGCCCTCTCTGTTAATCAAACCTATCGTCCAAACGTTACTTTGTGATGAAGATCGGATCACTTGTTAATTAGTGGAGACTACCTTTACAACAGGTAACGTTTTCATGATGATCCCGTTTATTAAATAATCATATTCAATTACGTCCTTTATGACGCACTACCATATTAACAAAACCTGGATAACTTTCATGCTGAATCGGTTTAAATAGTGAACTACCTTTACAACCAGGTAACGTTTTCATGAGATCGATTAAATATGAGACTACCTTCTAAACCTAGGTAACGTTTCATGAGAACAGGTTATATATAGAACTACCTTTACACAGGACGTTTCATGGTATCGTTTATAAATAGTGAGACTACAGCTACAACCTGTAACGTATTTCATGATGATCGGTTTATAATTAGATGAGACGACCTTTACAACCTAAGGATAACGTTTCATGATGATGCGTTTATAATAGGGAACGACCTTACAACGCGTAACGTACTTCATGATGATCAGTTCGTATCAAATCAGTGAGCACTACCTATTACACAGGTAACGTTTTCATGATGATCGGTTTGTATATTGTACTGTCCGTGATGACAACAAATATCTGAACACCACTCTAGAGCACACACCCCCTACCAGTGAACAGTGATGTTTGTACCCACTGATAGACCGGCTGATCAATCCCTCCCGACTCACCGGGCCGAGTTTCCGCCTCCTGCACGTCGAGGGATCGTTTGCTGCCGGTCAGTAACGTGTCCAGTTGATCTGGTTCATTCAAATGGGGGACCCCGTCGTCTCAGGGGTACCTCGAGTAACCCCACCCTTCTCCTCACAGCTGCCTCCAAAGATCCATTCCCCTCGATCGTGATGAATTCGCCGCTCCCTGGAGCCCCACCTCCCCAAGCAAATCCGTCGTCCCTCTGCCCTCCCCCACTCGAGTGTTGGAAACGGGGTCTAAACCCCCTTATTATGGTTCTCAGACACTATACGAATCTCGATCCTCACATCCCTTTCTGTTCCCCATGCCGTTCATGCGAGAGCTCGGCGCGATCTAAGTACCACACACAGGAAGACGACCATACAGAGACTCAACGCGACGTTCTCACGGCAAATTACCGAAGAGGTGAGGACGGATCACTGATCTAAACAGGGGGCGAGTCGGAAAAAACGGACATGACCTTTGGATTCGATGTATATGTTCTCGTATTTCTCTCACGGTGAGAATGTTCCTGCCCGAACTTGGGATTTGCCTTTTTGACATTCATCAAGTGATATGACACCTATCTGAACCGATGAGTTTGAGTGTAGACTGAGCCAATCGTGCTCTAGCAAAACGTCAAGACTTCATAGCACGTGACTCACTGATGTGACTAGTGGTTAATTTCCTTGATTTATATTATCAATTTATCGATTCCAATCACATTGGAACACAGGTTCGATGACGCACACATACCCGTGTGTGTCACGGATGCAGATACACGTAAATGAGAGAAGGAACGTGATGGGCAAGTGTGACAGAGGATGTCGGGCGATGGGAAGAGATACAAGGGGATGACAGCGTTAGTTCGGAATCTCCTGGTTCATGTTAAGCAGAGATAATAACGTTTTCCTTCATAGTTCATGGAGGCGGAATAGAAATCAGAGCTCATGTTACACTCACTCTACAGTATAACAATGTTACCACCATGTTCAATTCCTGGTCACCACATTCAGAAAGATATAAACCACATTGTATGTATTAACCATCATTCTTGGCTTGTATAATTAACCACATCTGGTATGTATATTAACCACATCTTATGTATATTAACCACATCTGGTGTTTATATAACCAACATCTCGTATGTATATTAACCACATCTGGTATGTTTATTAACCACATCTGTATGTATATTAACCACATCTGGATATGTTTATTAACCCACATCTGCGTATAGTATTTAACCAAAATTCTGGTATTTATTAATCCACAATCGGTTATGTATATTAACCACATCTGGTAGTTATTAACCACATCTCGTATGTATATTAACCACATCTGAGTATTATATATTAACGCCAAATCCTGGATATGTTTAATTAACCACAATTCGGTAGATATAGAACCAACATCTGGTATGTATATATAACCACAATCTGTTATGTATATTAACACTTCTGTATGTATATTAACCAACTCTGTATGTATATTAACCACATACGGTATGCTATATTAACCTACAATCTGGTATGTATACTTAACCCACATCTGGATGTATTATAACACAGTATGCTAGTTTATTAACCACTCGGTATGTATAATAACCACAGCTAGTTATGTATAATTAACCACTCTGTGTTATAACCACATTGGTATGTTATATTACCCACATTCTTATATTTTGTATATTACACCAACATCTCTTATGTATATTACCACAGTCTGTATGTATAATACCCACACTTTCTGTAGTATACTTAACACATCTGGTATGTATATTAACCACATTCTGGTATGATATTAATTAAACCACATTCTGGTATGTTATAACACATCTGGTATGTAATAACCAAATTGTATGTTATTAAACCACATTCGTATGATTATTAACCACAATCGGCTTTATGTTATTAACCCATATCTGTATGTAGTATATTAACCACATTCTGGTATTATTTAGTAACCACATCTTGGTTATGTATTAACACATCTGGGTATGTTATGTAACACATCTGGTAGTATTATTAACCACTATCTGATAATGTTATTATACCACATCTGGTATGTTATATATAACCACATCTGGTAGTATATTAACCACATCTGGTCATGTATATTAACAACATCTGGTATGTATATTAACCAATCTGCTATTGTATATTAACCCAAATAGTATGTTAATTAACCACATATGGTAGATACTTAACCACATTCGGTATGTTTCATTAATCCACATCTGGTATGTTATTAACCACATCTGGTTATGTTTAATCCCATGTGGACTATTCCATCCTGTTTGTGTTTGTTTTTTACACCCATTCGAATGTTGGGTTTGGTTCTTCCCCAAATTTCCCACATTCGTCCCTGTCTTGTATTTAAACTAAGGATTAATCGGTATTATTATATCATTCATAATACAAAAGATCGACGATCTCTGCTTCCCTTGAAGTCCAACAATCTCCGGAACGTCCCATGCATGTCACCCACAATGTCTGATGGAGTGTGGAGCGTACAATAGTACCATGAAGCATGAACTTGCCAAACTTGTTTCACAAAGGAATTGAATGGACCGAACATGTCCATCAGACATGAAGGACGGACCAACACGATGAGTTACCAGCACAGGCTCCACTCGCCTTACATTGGCAGATGACGCGGAAGCCAAACTACTCTCCAGTTCTTCTTAAGACACTCGCTGGGGACTTAGTGCTTGTGGATGATCCAGCCAACTGTCCTCACAAACTTGCTCTCCGCTGGGTTGTCCCACAAACCCCATCTCGTGTCAAAAGCGGCATCCTCCATGTGAACTCAGAAATCCGAAGAGCTTTAAAACCCACAGGACAAGGGCAAGGATTGTGCACTTATAATCGCCTGAGCCTACTTCATCACCGACTGCTACTTCCCCCCTCTGCCTGTGCCGAGCAGTCTAAAATGGTCCCTGACCCTGTCAAACGTACTCCCTTGGACCGATTTTAGTCATTCACAGGTATGTCTATATTCCGTGAGTGAAACGATTGTTATCCCAATTTCCCTTCCACCCGCACTGAATCTGACATTGACATGACTGAAAATCAAGGCATTGTCGCACAAAACAACGCATTGAGGCAGTTGTGTTGTGGCCAAAATGACACCCAGTTCATGCTGCTTTGAAATTTACAATGTTTTCTTACGATGCCTATTTGCTGTAATATCTAGCAACCAGTTCACTTCCTTCACTGCATGGAGTAAGTTAGCGATTCTGATATTGTCGACCACACTACTTCCCATTGACAACAGATTGGACATCAACTATATGATTTTATTTTTTTTGTTTATTTTGTTTGCCAAATAGATATTCTCATCTTGTGAAGTGCATGCTTGCCCACTAGGTCTGTATCCTGGTTCGGTCTTTACAAATGCCTTCTTTCATTACAATCCCATATTCCTGGAAATTACCATGTATGGTCACAAAATACTGCCCACAGCTGCTGTTATGTATCCAGAACACCACCTCTTACCTTACACTGGAAATGTTTTCAATTGGAAACATTCTAAACAGGCCATTAGATTTCGTAAGCTTCAATAACATGTACTGTTCATTTCCAACCCATGCCGCCCCCCCCTCCCACCTTTCCTCCAAGAGAGGTTCGTGGAGCGGGGAGATGTTGCTCTCCGTTTTCTTTCACCCTGCCGCACTGTTTTAAAACAATAAATGCAATTCAATAACGGAAAATAACTTGTCTGGCTGAGTTTTCCACCCACAACGGGAAAAGGAGCAAAAGTTACCCGTCCCCCAGAACCCCCATCACTCCTCCCACAGACCCACATCACACCCACACTCCCCCCACCCCCTTCATCACACACCCCACCACCACAAACCTCCATTAAATTTTTATTCCAATCAAAAGAAGTCCCACCTATCCAATCACGTCATTTCAGCTTTAGAATCCTCCACCTCCTTCTTTTTCATCTGAACGCTGGTTCAGGGCTTACTATCCTGTTAAAGACGTTGGAACTTATATCCACTTGAAAAACAACTCCACAATTTTAAAATAACAATAATAAAAAAACACAAAAAATCCAAACACGTTGAGCTATCCATTTAAGCTCACCGGAATCCAGAATCTACTGCGAAAAGGGACGACAACTGATAACTCAAACATAAACGTCGATGACCAGGATACAAAAAACAAACCAGCGTCTACATTAACCAACAAAGAAAGCTTCGCCGTCAGGTACTCTTCGGTGTGAATAAATCTCATGACGTTTGAGCAACTTTATTGAGAAAATCGTTTCTACCTGTGCTTGTGTGTTCGTGCGGTTCTTGGTGGTGGAATGCGGTCGATTTTGGAATGGAACATTGATCGAGAGTGACTGACCACACCACAATTGGCACCAGCCAAAAATTATAATGCCACCATCATTGTTTATCAGGCCACCATCTGTTTCCTGTGGCCGAACACCATTAGGGCTGAGGCCTCTGGCTGATTATACACCGCAGGCGTTGTTTCTTTTGCGACCAGTCGTGCATCCTCAGTCGGTCATTTCTCACTTTTTGTTTTTGTCTGGGCAAGTGTGTTCTCCAATCTCCAGTCACACTGGCATCAGGTCAGTCAGGTGGGAGCAAACAGCGACGGCATCACCTAAGTTGTGTGAAGATCCTTAGCTTCGGCACACCCCTGACTCGCTGACCACACACCCAAAGCTTTCATCCGCACTGCTCTTCCCATCTGGGCTGTGCTCCTGCTCTCACCTTTCTCGCTCATGTTGTGAAACCAAGGGTCATTAGGATTATATTGTATCCTCCCTTCATGAGGCCTTGAATCGCAGCACCCAAGTCACCGCCAAAAACCCCCTTTTGGTAAAAAACTACCAAATCAAAATCGCGTTCACCTTCAACTCTTTCATTCCTCTTTCTTCCCGCCTTTCTGGAACAAACTCCCCACTCTCTTTCAATCCCACTCTTCCTCATCTCAAAACAAGCTGTTCACCACATCTCTTATCTATCCCCATCCAAAACCGATGTTTTTTCCCTCCGCTAATCACTCTAAAACCCACCGTCTTCAATTCCCTGCTTTCCTTCCTGAATCATTTACGTGTCCATCTTGTTACCACCATGTACCCCACCCCATCCCTCCCCTTCCACAGATCCGTGTCTCTGTTCCACACTGTTTTGTTCTTCCCTCTTTTCTCCTTCGTAACCTTGATTGAACTCTGTTTTTGCTCTTATACGAGTCTCGGACGGTGCCAACAAAAAAAAAAAAACCTGTGTCTCTCGGTCCCGGGAAGAAAGGTAACCACACTTTTACAGGTAAATCCAACAAACACAACCACCACTGCCCAGTATCCCAAAAAAACGTTAATCGAGTTAATATCATCGACTGGCTACAACTAACCAACGCAACATTTATTAAAGGTGACACCACACCTTCACCGCTCAGGATTGAAACTCATAGATAGTAAAAATGTGACCCACCCCTCCCCCCACTTTCCATGCAACGGGCCCCAGAGACCTTCTTCCGCGTCGCTACGTACTGCTCGACATACCTGTGTTTATGACCTCCGTCTGACGCACGAGCTCATTCCCGATCCACCACAGCTGACATAGTCGAAAGCCACACAAAAGCACACAAGGACAGGTGTACACTCAGATATCTGATCTGGCGCTTGACAACAAATTTTAATAGCGATACACAACGTGGTTTTCGTTCCTTATCAATTTTGTATCTATTTCGGCATCGTAGGATTTTCCAACGGGAAATATATATCTATATTATCTGCATAAAAATTCATAAAATCAATAACACCAATGGATAACGTCACATTTCTTCGTCAACACCGATCCCAAAGCAGGCACCAGCACAAACTGAGACTCAGATTTCAGAAGAAAGTGAACTCTGACAACTTGTCGAATGAACACATAAATCCAATTACACCTGGAGCTCTAGTTAAATCCAGGTCGGAGATGAAAAAAATACTCTGGTCCAGAGTCGAACAGGGTCGAGCAAGACAACTACGGGGTAGTTATCCCTTCTCCTCTCGAGGATTGTATTGTCTAATGCTTATTGTATTTGTTATGTGTCTGTATGTGTTTATGGTGATTGTATGTGTTATGTGTGATACATGGTTATGTATGTGTGTGTGTGTGGTATATTGTTCGAAATATGCCGCCCGCCCAGCTGCGACAGCCGCTTTAGCCAAATGGCGGCCGTCTCGCCCACGGACGGACAATCATCACCACTTCCGAATCAAACGCCTATCAGTCACGGGTGTGCTCCGAGCGCACACCACGGCCGAATGGTCAACACTCTAACCCGCGCGCGACAGGTCAATCGCCGCAATTATATTTACAAGTAATTCGCGCGCAGAACACGAGAGACCGTACCTCAGCGAGCCCTTGACCGAACCGCTTAAGCGTTCTATCCCGGATAAACCGAGCGGTGATTATTTGCATGCCTCGTTGACCCGATTCTATTATCGACTATTTAAAGCCCGCTAAACTCGAAGCAATACGGCGTTCAATGGGAAATGAGGACACGACGAACGGAGTTAACATTTAAACACGCCAATTATTCTTTACACACGCATAATGCAAAACACTAACATCACGCTATGCAGAAAAAATGCATGATAAATTTGTGAAAGACAAACACGAACAGGCAACACTATCAACGTTTATATTTATTATTCGACAAGCACTTACACAGTTCTATTGCGGACATGCCCACAACATTCCACACAAAACAAGAAAGACCCCCTCAAACGACAAGGGGTCAGGACTTGGACCGTAGCCTTTATATTCCTTTCTCGTCTTTACCCTGTTCTCCATGTGATCCGAAATTCCGACCAAGCATTCCACAGAGCGACGTTGCGCGAAAATCACCAAACTTGCTCGGTATGAGCGGCACGTGCTGTGAAACACCGCGCGGCGCCAACGAAGAAAACCCCCCCGTCGTTGCAGCACGCTGTTCGTGGGGACTCGCCGCGGCTGTGCAAAGATGCCGCGTTTGCGGATGATGAAAGGTTGAAGCGATGTTCATTCGTGTGGGAGATCGGTTAGAGATGTTGAGATTGTCTCGAATAAGGCTGTGAGGGTTGGTGCTGGTTGGTGTGAGAGTGTTGGTGGCGTGAGATAGTTTGATTGGTGGGTGGCATGAGAAGTTTGATGTGGGTGCTGAGTGAAGGCTGTTGGTGGGTAGCGTGGAGAGGTTGGCGTGTTGTGTGTCCATAATAACTGACATATCAAAGAAAACGGCAAACTACAAAATCAGCCCGTACACGAATAATTCCCATTAAACAACGGTGGGAATGTAACTGAACACACTTAGCGATAACGAACTAGACTATATGTTTCTGCGATTTCCACAGCCGTAACATATATGTATGTTGAGTTATGTTCTGTTTGTTTGTATGTATTGTTTAGTGTGTATACATGTGTGTGTTATGTGTGTGTATTATGTGCTATGTCTTGTGGTATATGTGCTGTATGTGCGTTTCATGTGTGTGTAGTGATGCTATACATGTGTGTATGTGTTGTGTATATGTAGTTAGCATATTTTGTGTGTATGTATGTGTATATCATATGTATGTTGCATATGTTTGTTGTGTATGTAGTGTCATATGGATGTGTAATGTATGTTAATGTTTGTGTGTGTATGTATGTTGTAATATGTGTTGTGTATGTATGTGATTATAGTATGTGTAGTGTAGTGTATACGTTGTGTGTGTATTTATTGTACTGTTCGGTGTAGTGTTAGTTGTATAGTTTGCGTGTCGTGTATGTATATGTGGTTTTGTGGTGTGTGTTGTGGCGGTGTCACTGTGGTGTTTGTGAAAATCAGATGTTAGCTGCTCTCATGTGTGCGAGTCGTGAAACCTGGTATAAATAAATACATTTAGTCCATATAATATAATTTAATTACACGAGAAAATAAACGAGTGTCGGATTGTCGTTGACATATCGATCTTATAGGTACCATCCTACCTTGAAGTAATACTTTGCTCGACATCCCTACCTGCTTATCCATTAATTTAAATGCTTTTGCTATACCTTTCAAGTTATAACGGGAGACAGATATCTCACTCTTCCAAGAGGAAAAAGGGAGTTGGATTCAGAATAAGTTATAATTTTATTGTGCGATAAATATACTAAATCAGAGGAAAGTTCCAAATTAAATGAACTTAAAAGGTAATCCAAAGATTCAGGTGAAACGATTTGTGAAAAAGACTAACATAGTTTTATGTAACACCTTTACACCTGATCACAAGAGAACAAAGAATAAACCTTCAGTGATGTAAGAACTTCCACAAGCAGGAACAACAAAAACACAGTTATGTGATTAAAGATATCCCAAAGTTTGAGAAACAAAATGATTCCATTCATGTTACAATCTATACTCATAAAAGGCAATGTGTGTGTGTGTGTGTGTGTGTGTTTGAGTGTATTCCTGTGATTGTGTGTTTGAGTATATTCATGTGGTTGTGTGTGCTTTTAGTGTGTTCATATGTTGTGTATATGTGTTTGTGCACACGTGGTGTTTGAGTGTGTCCATAATGGTTTGTATATGGTTTGTGTGTATACAGTGTGTGTTTGTGTGTGTGTCCACCTCCATTTTTTAACGTTTGTTGTTTTGATATCCCAAAGTTTGAAAACAAATATGGATTCCGTTCATGTTTACATCTTCCTCATAAAAAGCAGTTGTGTGTGTGTGTTGTGTGTTTAAGTGATATTCTCTGTGATTTGTTGTAATATACATTTCCAGGATGTTTTGAAGATCTCAGTGAGTCTTCTTCATCACTCATTTCTCCAGTCATCAATGGCGCAATATCGACACTTCAACTTCCAGGTTTTCGACTTCATTATTCCATATCATAGGTATTTGGTCATTTCCCTGATAACACGTATTTCACACTGAAGTCGCTGGAGTCCTCGCACCTCTTTGTATGTTTGTGTATTTTTTGTATGACGAGAAAATTACTTGATGAGAAACAATGCCTTGTTTCAAATAGAACACTGTGGGTTATCCCCCGTATATGTTATGTAAATTTGATGATTGAGAAAATGCCATGTACCACACACAACTTGTAGGTTCAGCCCAGAATGTAGTCGTTATGTTTATATAATTTGATGAAGCAGAAATGCCTTGTTACAAACAGAACACTTGTGGGGTTATCCCCGCAGTTCCGTTAATGTTGATGTAAAGTGATAAATCACAAATGCCTTGTCACCACAGAACACTGTGGGGTTTATCCCCGTATGTCTCCGTTCTATGTTGATGTAAATTTGATGATTGAGTAAATACTATTGTTACAACAGAACACTTGTAAATTCTGGCTTCCTTGAATCTGCTTGATCACCTCTTAAATAACTGTTGTGGTTGTTGAAGAGACGCCTGCTCGATTTGTCATTGTCCTGAGAAGAAGGCTATTTGTGATTGAAGATGCTTCTTGGTCGAACTGAGCAAGAGTTGGTAAAAGAAACGATTTTCATTTTTATCTGTAAAGACAATGAAACACAAACTAACTGGAAGATCGGAAAATGCCATCATCGAACCCCCCCCCCCCCCACAGACCCCCTCAGACCAGATTTTTCTCTATTGAGGCGACAACTTTGGTAAATGACGGCTGATCAAGTTTGGTCAAGTTTCATTGAAATATTGTGGTGTGTAGTTTCGGAGAAGAAAGCAAATAGCATAGGGGGGCAACCCACCTGTAGACCCCTTCGTAGTCCCATCAGACTCGATTTTGCCGTGAACAGACTTTGGTACATCCCGGGTGATGAAGGTTGTGATTGTTTCATTAAAATCGTGGGTACTTTCAAAAAATAAAATGCGAAAAATGGGGGACACTAATTGCAGAACAACCCCGATACCAGGAATAAGCCTTCCCCTATCCCACAGGACTATCGGGGGAGGATCAACAAGAGAGTAATCAGAGATTGCAGTCCCTCACAGAGACTTACTTATGTGGTGTTTGTAAGCTGTGTGTTCCATCATGAAAACAATTCAAATGGTAATTATTCGTAATTAAGATGTTCCAACCTATAATTGGAATTAACTTATATAGTCAACTTCCAGAAGCAAGTAATCAAGAGACAAAGTTCCGATACCACATTAACAACCAAATAGATTGACTCACTTTTCAAATGTATGTAAATGATAGACTCTCAGGATCCAATGGTAATTAATAGACGGACTCATTTCAAGTATAGTAATTAATGACTAACCCACATAATATCAATAGTTTTTGTGCACGGGCGTGTGGCCAAAGAACCCTACAACACACCAGCTTGTTCACTCAGCGGGATTATACCCTGGTGTCTCTAGTTAGCCGGACCTGAGGCACTGCTCACAATTGACGTGTGTTGTACAGTGGGTTTTTTTAACCATTGAACGCACCAGATTACACGAGTCTCCAGGCTCCACCGAGCGATTAATTCCGCTTTAAACTGGAGGTCACAGTAGGTTACTGGCAGGAGAGCGCGCCTCGACAAAGCACCAATCGTTATCTCGATTAGATATATGAGGGCAGCAGCGTGTTCACCGTTGGTCGTAGCCGACGATGTTTGAGTCAAATCTGTGAATTGTACCTCCCAGTTATTAAGTTCAAGACAATGCTAGACCAATAGAAGAACGGACAAACACGGACAGGTTGAAATATCGAACAATGATTGTTTAATAATAATAAATAAATAATAAAAGAGACACTTTTTAATTTTGTCACGATAATAAAATAAATGTAAAGCAACATCAATCAAAATGCCAGGAAAGAGACAAGACCAGATGCGTTATCGGGGGTTGACCTAACAGTCTAAACCACGACCTGGTACCCAACATCAATGGGGGGGGGGAGAAGCACGCATCGCTCCACCATAGAATAGTCGTCCGTGAAGTGACAAATCGTTCTCTGAAATGTGTCGGTGTATCACTCT
>JAXMNL010000414.1:0-10000 GCA_035128595.1 Eptatretus atami | reverse complement strand
CCAAAATCGGTATCGGCATCGGACCCAAAAAATCTGGCATTGGTACCAAAAGGGCTCTAATAGCAATGATACCAAAACACTAGAAGGACACTCGGTGGAGCGCACACCTCCGCCACACAATGCCTGATCACGAGAACATAACGAGCCCATGACTAGTTTGAAATGTACGGTGTCCATCGTTTTTGGGCCGATCTCTCACTCGAGATCGGATGAGAATCAGTTGGAGAAATTAAATAATTCATTCTCCTATCCAGATCCAGCATTCGATTTTCACCAAAATGAATCAATTCGTCCTTGAGACACACCCAACCTGTCACCACGTTTCATCCGAATCCGTCCACAACTTTTTGAGTGATCTATGTGGCTATATATCGTTGTGTGTGCCCGATCAACGGTGAAGAATCTACTCAGCAAAATTAAATAATTCTAGTAGCCGGATCCCGATCGGATCTTCACCAAAATCGAATCAATTCTCCTCGCCACACGACGAACCTGTCCACAAAATTTCATCCGAATCCGTTCACGACTTTTTGAGAATATCCTGCGACACACACACAGACAGACAAACAGACAGACAGACAGCAAGGGATGAAAAACATCATCTGCTTCACCTTCGGTGGTGGAGTAACAACAACGGGACACTCATGGTCCTCCTATAATACTTTGTAATTGGTCACTGTCTTTGACAACAATACAAATTTTCATGACGGACCCGAGAATCAAAAATAGGACCACACGTCCTGAAGCTCACCTGGATCAGGAACAACAGTCACTCAACCTCTGCCCCCCCCTCCTCCTCCTAGACCTCCTGAGACCCTGATGGGTTTTTTTTTAATGCTGATGAAGGTTGTGGTCCAGTTTCATCAAATAGTGTGTGTCGTTTCAGAGAAGAGAGAAATACCTATTTTGTGGGGTCAAACCCCCCTTGGTAGACCCTCTTAATGAGGACAGATTTTGATACACTTTGGTACATGATGGGTGATGATGGTTGTGGTCATTTGAGATGTTTTCTCGTTAAAGAGTTTTATTGTACGAAAGGAATCATCACTCACTGCCTGTCCTCATCATGTCTCCACAACGCACCCCCTCTCTTCACTCATCCACATCACCACCCCCCCCCCCCCATTTCTCCACTCCCACTCTTCACAGAGTTCCTCTCCTTCCTTCAACTCCCCCTCCCTCCTCAAACATCTCCCCACCAAGGGATACTCCTCTCACCTCCCATCCCACTCCGATACTCCCTTATATTACCACTTATCCCCGACTGTCAATGCTCCTTTCACCCTCCCCTCTCCCACCCCACATCATCCTCCCCCACTCACGTTCCAATCGACACCTTTTCCCCCCACATTATCCTCACCTCTCCAACCCCCCCTCTCCCCTCCGAGATCTCTCTCTTTTATTATCTTCATTTCACCTCCCACTCCCTCCCGTGTGTTCACAGTTCCACAACACAGAAGGAAACTATTATTACACAGGAGGAGACCATTTGGTCGATCAAGTGTTCGCAGTAACCGACGATCTATTAACCCCGACATGTCGGTACGACCACACCCCGCACAACGACCTTTAACCCCGACATGTCGGCACACCTCACCCCCGCACAACGACCTTTAACCCCGACATGTCGGCACGACCTCACCCCCCCACAAACACTTTAACCCCGACATGTCGGTACGACCACACCCCCCGCACAACGACCTTTAACCCCGACATGTCGGCACGACCTCACCCCCCGCACAATGATAAACGGTGTTTCACATGTGCCGCGCTTTCTTCCACGTGACCTCCTCCGACATCGCGCACTCCGAACCAAGAGGGACTGGACGCGTCGCCCACGTTACTCACGTTCAACGTCTTCCTTCGATTCAAAAACCGGATCTTCGTCTTCTTTCTTCTGAATGTAGTTGTTTGTTTGTTGTTGTTGTGTTGTTGTTGTTTGTTTATGTCCGTTTCGGTTCTCGGAAGGAGGTTTAAACATACAAACAATTTTGTAAATCTCACGTTGTGTGGTAATAAATGTGAATAAAACTGTTTTCTTGTTAAATACGTGAAGCTTGCGGATGGGCGTGGCTTTAAAAAGGAAGGAGATCCGCTTGGTGACGTCACGCGTTTCGAAACGTTCGCGAATGAAGGTCCAAGTCGTGTTGAATCGAACCCAGACTCAGCACCCACCCACGTGTTTATACTAACGTGGATATGGAATCGAACCCAGACTCAGCACCCACCCCACGTGTTTATACTTAACGTGGATATTGAATCGAACCCAGATCAGCACCCACCCCACGTGTTTATACTTCCGTGGTGTTGGAATCGAACCAGACTCAGCACCCACCCCAGTGTTTATACTAACGTTGGTGTTGGAATCCAAACCAGACTCAGCACCACCCCACGTGATTATACTAACGTGGTGTTGGAATCAAACCAGACTCAGCACCCACCCACGTGTTTAAACTAACGTGGATATGGAATCGAACCCAGACTCAGCACCCACCCCACGTGTTTATACTTCCGTGGTGTTGGAATCAAACCAGACTCAGCACCCACCCACGTGTTTATACTTCCGTGGTGTTGGAATCAAACCAGACTCAGCACCCACCCACGTTGTTATACTAACGTGGTGGTTGGAATCAAACCAGACTCAGCACCACCCCACGTGTTTATACTAACGTGGTGTTGGAATCAAACCAGACTCAGCACCCACCCCACGTGTTTATACTAACGTGGTGTTGGAATCAAACCACACTCAGCACCCACCCCACGTGTTGTATACGAACGTGGTGTTGGAATCAAACCACACTCAGCACCCACCCCACGTGTTTATACGAACGTGGTGTTTGGAATCAAACCACACTCAGCACCCACCCCACGTGTTTATACGAACGTGGTGTTGGAATCGAACCCAGACTCAGCACCCACCCCACGTGTTTATACTTCCGTGGTGTGTTGGAAATCGAAACCAGACTCAGCACCCACCCCACGTGTTTATACTAACGTGGGTTGGAATCAAACCAGACTCAGGCACCCACCCCACGTGTTTATACTAACGTGGTGTTGGATCGAACCAGACACAGCACCCCACCCCACGTGATTATACTAACGTGGTGTTGGAATCAAACCCAGACTCAGCACCCACCCCACGTGTTTATACTAACGTGGTGTTGGAATCGAACCCAGACTCAGCACCCACCCCACGTGATTATACTTCCGTGGTGTTGGAATCGAACCAGACTCAGCACCCACCCCACGTGATTATACTAACGGGTGTTGGAATCGAACCAGACTCAGCACCCACCCCACGTGTTTATACTAACGTTGTGTTGGAATCGAACCCAGACTCAGCACCCACCCCACGTGATTATACTTCCGTGGTGTTGGAATCGAACCCAGACTCAGCACCCACCCCACGTGTTTATACCATCTTTATGCAGTTGGTGAAGGATTAACAAAACAGCAGATTCACAAAGAAGGACTCACGGGTGTCGTCATGGACGCAACGAACACTTACAACTATAAATGACGAAGCACAACAATGCACAGACAAGAACTACTCCAATGTTTGAACGAAGCAAGCCCAGCCAGCCGCCTCGATTTCAACGCAACCAGGAAAGTAAGAGTGTGGTGTTCGTGTTACCCTCGTTTGGTTCATTGTTTAAACGGATGCGTGCACTCATTGGGCGGCTGGGCTTTGTGATGATGAAGAACCTGTGAGTGTTCGAGTGTATCAGTCACAGGTTGTCATCGTTAACAAGCATCCTCCAAGAGGCGGGCGAATCCACTTTTGACCCCACCAAACTTCACCTCCAGAGGATGCTTCATAGCAACCGCTGGTTGAGGTTGGTTAAGAAGGGTGGTTCGCTGGTCAAGTGAGGGTTCTGGTGGCTGGTGAGAGGAACAACCGGCTGGGGGAGCGAGCCGGTTCCGAGCGTTATCCATCCAGGCGCAGTGTGGAGCGGCGAGGCCACACCAGAATCCATCCATTAGATCGTGATACTTCTTACCTGTTCTTTCTCTCTTCCAACTCGTTCCACTGTGGACCGCACAAGGACTAATTCCGGAGACAACGGCCTGATGAACCGTTTTTTTCAGAGCCAACTACTTGACTCACACCCTGTCGTTCTTAATCTAAAGTACTAAGCACTACACCGGCTCCACCTCTTCAAACATGCATCCAACATCCCTTTACGCCTCTTTGCCCCACCCTCACCTCCCCACACTTTTGACCAGGCACGTCTGCTCGCGTGTTCGTGCCGGGCCGTAACAAGGAGGTCGCCAATGCCTCAGCCTTCTTCGGTGGGTCCTCTCAGTGATGGGGCTAAGATGAGCCAGCAGGTAACCATAATTCAGACGGAATGTCAGGCCAACGATATCGTGGAAGGTTAGGATTCCGGGGACGCATGGTCATTATGGAGTGCAGTTCAGCTGCTGTATAAGGTGTCCTCCAAGCGGTTGCCCTTCATCTCAAACTTTGATAAAAGTAGTATTTCTGCTTTTGGCGAAAGGGCTGTGATGTTCCGAAGGTAAATCTGACATTGGAGGTTGCTCGAACAACCAAGGGTGAAGGTTTCGGAGTTATTCTGAGCGAGACCACGAATGCTTGTAAATAATTGCGCGTAAAAAGTTGTTTTTGCTGATGGAAGGAGCGGAAGCTTTCGTGGAGAGAGAAATCCTTTGCAGCTCAACGGGCAGATTTTTCCTTTCTGAGGACCCTTGTGAAGTTTGCACCTCCTCCATCTTGCGTTCGTTGGGATTGAAGGAGATTTGTGGTTTGCTTGGGCCAGAGTGCATCTTTTAACCCAAATGGGAACGTTTGTTAAGAGTGAAGCGATGGGAGTACGGCGTTGCCGGATCTTTCCCTTTTGCCAGTAGCCTCAGCAGCACATATTCTGAAGTTGATGGGGATGGGTCACAGGATTGGCAGTGTTGAGTTCAGGCAGTAATGGCCATATCATTGGTTTCCTCCTTATCCTTTTATTGTTTGTTGAAGCTTCTTGTTATGCGAAAACTGACCTGAAGCATTCGAGTGATGCTAGTTTAACGCATGGCCTGTCCGGCAACACAGTGATTTGTCCGCAGAGGGGATTGCAAGGTCCAGGTCGAGTCCCAGGTCCCAGAATCTGTCACTCACTATATTATGTGCTCATGCATATTTGCCTCAGAAGGCAAAGGGGGATGGCGCTTGTTTCAAACCTGAAACCGATGTATCTTCTGATATGTGATTTTATCACACCAGGGTGTTGTGGGTTCCAGTTCCTTTTTTTCAGTGGTTTTTTTGTTTTAAAGATCCAGACAGTACGACAAAAATGGCCCTGTGGAAGTACAGGGTGTCTTGCGCGTGTTTGCGAAAGCATGCAGATGGGACTCGCTCTCGTCGTCATCGTCATTTTCCGGAGGTGAAATTTCGCATGTCCTTCGTCCAATCATGTCCAGGTGAACTTCGTCAAGGAGAAGGCTTAGTGGGCAGGCTCGAAGACTGGGGGCTATGGTACCGAAGAGGGCTAGTTCATGGTATTTGTGTTCTGCTTATTCTTTGTTCAGAGAAAAGGGATAACAATTGCTCATGTTGGTTTAATTCTTTTCATTGATTACATGTTATTTCTGCCGTGTAGAAATGCTGAACGCCAATCACCCTTAATATCCTTCTTTTTTATCAATTGCTGCATGTTTGAAGTGCTGGTTATAAATTGTCATGTTGCGGATGTTGTGTGTGTGTGTGTGTGTGTTGTGTGTGTGTGTTGTGTGTGTGTCCTGTGTGTGTGTGTTTGCTTTGACCACGTACTGGCGCGCCTTCGTGCTGAGGGCACTTGCATGCTTCAGTTTGGACAGTCTTAGTTGCGACTTTGGCCGTGAGGTCAAAGGCAGAATAGCCGGAGGTACTTTGGCCGTGAGGTCACGGTATTGCGTCCAAAGCTGTTTTTTAAATGTTTTGATTGTTTACATTTTTTTTATTTAAATATGAAAAGGCCTTACCTCCTTCATAAGGTGAGGGCCAACAAGACCGAAAACACCTGCTCGTGGATGTTCCCTCCTCCAGGGTGGACTGTCTATTAAAATGAGAATTAAATTTCTCTTCCAGTGAGTGACTGCAGGACACCAAAAACGAAAAAAAGACTGAACCAAATCCAACCAAATTTTGCATGTTGACAAGGGGACCCCAAATGTGTTTCTGATAGGGTAGCAGAGTAGGGAGGGGGTAATCAAGGTGGGGAAGCTCCAATTCCCTAAGGAAATTGTGTATCGTACAGCAACTCCCGCGTGGTAAAGCCGTATTCCAAATCAACTTTTTCTTACATAAAAAAAAAAGTTTAAAAGCTTTGATAATGTGCATTCAGTGCATTGTTGAAATATGAATGAGAATGATTTCACTCATTTGAAGCGGAGCGTTCAAACCAAAGCATCCGACACTGAGCTTTGCACCGAAGCGCGGATACCAGCTGCTGGGATGATTTGAGCCGCTTTAGTATGCGTGGTCAGGAGTGGTCACCTGTCCAGGATTGTGTCCAACAACCCAGGAGATGCTTGAAGCACCACTGATCATGCTTCTCTCTCTGTACAGCAGTGTGGTCTTCGTGGGCGATGCGATCATAAACGACACGTTTAAACAACATCACCCATCACTGAGGGTCAGAGGACTTTGAACTCTCATGTGCCACCTTACTTAATTAAAAATTTATAGTTAATTATAAGTTCATATAATTGAGGAAAGTGTGAAAATGTAAATATATATATATATATAAAACTTAATTCGTGTTTGTTTACTTGTTTACAAGCCAAATTCTACCTGTCGCTTCCCTGATGGGAATATTCAAGCGGAGGAGGGAGAGGAGGTAGGTGAAAGGCGAGAGGGATGGGGGCAAGAGAAGGAGGAAGTGGAGTGGGAGCAGGCGGTAGGAGAGAGAGAGAGTTTGGAGATGAGAGAGGCAGAGGGAGAGGAGCGGAGAAGCGGAGGGCGAAGAAAGTGTGGGAGATGAGAGGAGGGAGGTCCTGGAAAAATGTGGACGCCTCTCTCGTTGTCATCGTGTCAGTGGTGAGTGCATGGTGATTGTCATGTGTTAAAATGTGACGCCCCAGTTTAACACCCGCATCCGGGAGATAACAACACATTTATCAATCACCCTTCCTGTGAAACTCCGGGATGACAGTTTATAGCTTTGGTCGGGATTCAAACCCAGTCGAGACAGCTGAGAGCGAGCATTTGCGAACCTCTCGGCCTATCCTGCCTTGATCTGGTAAATCATGAGGGGAGGGAGGCAGCGTGAGGGGGAAGCGGCTTGAGGGGGAAGGCGACGTTGAGGAGGGGAAGGCAGCATACGTCGAGGGGGAGGAGAAAGACAGTTACGAGGGAAGGGAATGTTTCATTTCACTCATCTAGCGCCAGCTCGCTGAACCTAATAAAACCGTTCGAGTCCTCTGATCCGTCCGTCCGTCTGTCAACAGTATTATTTTTCTATTCTCCTCCTCTCCTCCTCATAACTTGACACGATGATAATACCAGTGCCTCTCCTACATCGTCTGAGCCCTTTTCGCATTTCGCACTCGGGCGTCAAGGTTACAGGCGTCATCAAGTGCAAAATGATCGATTGTCGAATGGCACCGTATGATTAACACTCATGGTTGCATCAAGTTTTGTGAAAAATTGAATGTTTTATATCCTCGGTCTGTGTGGAATGCATTGCAGCGAGGGGAGCTTCCATGGGGCTTCCATCCGTTTTCCATGCCATATAAGGCAGGCTATCTTTAAGATTCTAGTTGATTTCTGTTTTCACTTTTGGGACCTTCTGGTGCAGCTACACGTTTTACTGAGATAATCTTTCGGGCAAATCCCCCGAGGAACTAGGATGATACAATCCCACATACCACAAAGAAGCTCCATGATTAACATCGAAAGATGTCCCATAAATTACAAAAATAGAAAATAAAGAACGTTGTTTCGTATCGAGGGGAATGATCATCGAAGAACTCGGACTCGGATTCACTTTCACAAACACAATCTGAAACACAAACAATCCCTCTTTAAAAACGAAAACTATCCATTCTATCTGTTTATTTTAAATCTATGGACACGTGATTTGTCGGAAACCAATCAGACACCGCGAATCTACGCGGTTCGCTTTTACCCCAACAGCTCGCCGCCTCTTCACTCGGTTTACCGACAGTCGTTACTCCTTCACCTGACACGACCGTTTGGCGGCCCCACCATGACCCGAGATCTGAGAGCGAACCACCCCGGCTATCCACGAGCGGGCTCCGATGGCAGGAAACGGTGGTCGCGTCTGGGAGCGTTCTCCGGAACACGCCGAGTCCATTTCCAGGTTCACCCGAGGGATAAGGCAGGGGCGGTCCCGGCAGTTTCCCTGTACTATCACCAGTTGTGTAGTTTTCGCTCGGCTGGAACAACTTTACGGCCAAATTATGCTCAATATTATATTTAAAGTGTGAAGGGGTGAACTTCGTTACAGCTTAAACCATTCGGTTATTTGTAAGCAGAGTTAGTGACGAGTTTACCGAGAAAAACTAAATGATTCTGCTCGCATGGTGGAAGTCAAAGTTCAAGGTCAAAGTTGCACCCCAAAATCATTTTTCACGAATTTTAAACCTTGAAGCTGTGACTCGAACTTTGACCTGCCCTGTAAGAACTGTTATGAACATTTTCAGCGCGATACGGATGTTTGTACCCCGACTGTTATCTGTTTGATTAAAATATCATAAAGATATCACTTGCGTGTTTGGTTTAATGAGTTGGGTGGTGGACTTTGAGTTGACTTGGGTCCTGGAGTTCAATCACACTTTTTTTGTTGAATAATAACCAGGTGGAGTTGACTCAGCTTGTCATCCGCCTGAGCGTGGCCCAAAGTGATACCAGCTTGCCGATGATGATTGAGCCGTTTGAGTATCCTGCTGTCAGAGTCGTCCTCACCTGTCCAGGATTTTGTCTAATAACCCAGGGAGACTGCTTGCAGGCAAACACTGATGCCTCTCTCTGTACAGAGCTGTGGTTTCATGGATTGGATCATAAAAGGACACGTGTTAACAACATTTACCCATCACAAGGGTCAGGGGACTTGAAACTCTCATGAGCACCTTGCTAATTACCTAATTTAAAGTTAATTATAAGTTCATTTAATTGAGGAAATGTTAAATGTAAAATATAAAATCAATTGTGTTGTTTACCTTGTTACCAGCAAATACTACCTGTCCGCTTCACTGATGGGAATATTCATAGGGGAGGGGAAAGAGGGAGCAGAGCGAAGGGAAGGACAGAAGAGAGAACAGAGAGGAGGGAGGTGAGAGAGGGGGTAGGAGAAAGAGATAGGGGTGCAGAAGGCAGAGGGAGAAGGGAGAGAGGGAAGGAAGGGAGAGGGAGGGGAAGGGGAGAGGGAGGGGTAAGAGGGAGAGGGGAGGGGAGAAAGTTGTGGACAGGGACAGGAGGGGGATCCTGTAAATGTGATTGCCAGTTTAACACCCATCCGGGAGATAACACACACATTATGAATCAAGTTGCCTGTTGAAACGCCGGGTAAGCGGTGACAGTTTATAGCTTGCGTCGGGATTCAAACCCAGGCGAGACAGCTGAGAGAGAGCATGACGTACCTCTCGGCTATCCTTGCCTTGATCTTGCGTAAATCATGAGGGGGGGAGGCAGCGTGGGGGGGAAGGGCAGTTGAGGGAAGGTGAATGTTTCATTTCATCATTAGCCAGTTTGCTGACCGAATAAAACCGTTCGATGTTCCTCTGATCCGTCCGTCTGTCTGTCGGTCAGTCAGTCTGTCCGTCCGTCCGTCTGTCAACAATATTTATATTCTATCTCCTCCACATTTGTAAGTGACATAACCATTACGACCGGTTATTTAAACTGTTCGCTGAGATTTGTCTCTTAAGGCCTTCCGTACTTTTTTAGGTTCATCTCTATCAATCTCAGGTAGAGATGACCTAATAATAAACAGTACGTCCGTCCGTCCGTCCCAATCAAACCGCTAAGTGGAGACAAATCTCTCTCTTT
>JAXMNL010000412.1:46255-58216 GCA_035128595.1 Eptatretus atami | reverse complement strand
TGAACAAACTCTACCATGTGGTGAAGTTTTGTTAAGAATCGGTTTTGAAAATTGTGCCCTTCGGAATTACAGAAAACAAAAGACAAACAGACAGATAACAAAATCGACTGACTAATATACATGAAATTTTTCGATTTTGCAAGTTAATAAGTTGAATAAAGATATTTGCATTTCTGTGTTGACTACTGTCCTGGACACAACTTTGAGGTTGTGGGTCCATTGATGTGGGTAATCGACTGATGTGGACCGCGACCGGGTGTGGACCCGCCGATCGAAGGTTCTTGCTGAAAGGATCGAAACCTCGATGATAAACGGTGCCCAGCTGATGATTTGGGCCAGTTGGGAAATCAGTCATTGAATAAGTTAAAGGTTATATTCAATAAAATAGCTTTTGTAAGTACTTACCAGTACATAATATATCTGTGTTTGTGTGTTTATGTGTGTTTATGTTGTGTGTTGTGTGTGGTGTGTGTGTGTGTGGTGTTGTGTGTGTGTGTGCTGCGTGCGTGCGTGCGTGCGTGCGTGGTGCGGTGCGTGCGTGTGTGTGTGTGTGTTGTGTGTGTGTGTGTGTGTGCGTGCGTGCGTGCGTGCCGTGTGGTGTGTGCGTGCGTGTGGTGTGTGTGTGTGTGTTGTGTGTGTGTGTGTGTGCGTGTTGTGTTGTAGAGAGACCAATGTCACACAGATAATACTGCGCAAACTTTTTCAGACACAGTGCGCATTTACACCTCCAACGCAGTCCCCTAAGCAGTTTGCTCAAACCAACATCCACAAGCTTTTTCTTGTGAGTTTTTCTTCACCTCATTCGACGTCTAATAACTACCACAACATGTCATGGAGGCCATTTGTTAGGTCATCTCTTCAAGCATGACCTTTAATGATATTGGTGTTGAAGAGGAGAGGTGACGATCCGTCCGTCCGTTTCACAATGAGTTGAAGCGGGAGATCTGGTCCATTAGTGGTTGCCTGATAGAGGTCGATGAGACGTACACGATGGTATGACTTCAAGGTCACCGAAAGGTCCAAGGTCAAAGGTCACGAGGCCTTTGAAAGGTTGCGAAAAATGACGATTTCAAATTCTATCTCCTCCGCCATTTCTCAAGCGATCTTGAATTTGATTGTAGCAATGAACTATGGACAAATCTAATTTGGTCGGGCCGGATTTTCGTTATTTCGCTTTCGTGTCCACGTGAACTTCAAAGTTGGCAAAAAATCGCGAAAATGACGATTTTTCAAAATCTATCCTCCTCCTACATTTTCCAGCAATCTTGAATTTGAGTGTGCATATGAATCTATGGGACAAATATCCTAAATTTGGTCAGGGACGGGATTTTGATTTCGCTTTCGTTTTCCGCGTCACGTGAACTTCAAAGTTTGCAAACTGCCCTACCTTCAGGAGGCCTATTATATTTTCTCCGCAGAGAGACCGTCACTCCCGCACGGGGGTAATTTTTGATGCGAGACGTGCACATACATCTATAATTAACCTCCACCCACGAAGGTGAAGGAGGTGTGTTTTCACCCCTTTGTCTGTTTGTTTGTCCTGTGTACTTGGATATCTCAAAAGTTGTGCCACGGATTCGGATGAAACTTGGGTGGGCAGGTTCGGTGTGTGACAAGGAAGAATTTGATTCTATTTGGTGAATGATCCGGATCGCGGATCTGGATATGAGTTTTATTTAATTTTTAAGATGATTTTTCACCATTGAGAGATGCGGCAAAAAATGATACATAGCAAAACATAGGATGACACAGTATTTGCAAAATGTAATGGGCCCGATATTTCTCGTGTCAAGCATTACGTGGCGGAGGTTATCACTCTACGAGTGGGCCTTCTAGTTTTCGTTAACTGTGATTGCATCAAAAGGTATAAATTGTCAGGTAAACATCCTTGCTCCATTTTCAAAGATTGTGTTTCAGAGTAGGAAGGTTTAAGGGAATACAATGAGAAGGAGTCATCAGTCATGGGGGTGGGCACCTCCATCAGGATGATTTTGAAGGTCCAAAAACATTGTTAAATAACCCTTGAGAACAATCTTGAATGTTAGAGACCTACGCTGACGCATGAAATTTTGCAGATCAATTGAAATGACCTGAAGAGGTTAAGAACTCTGCGACATTTTGTACTGGAACAGATTGACTGCCCCAATCACATCAGACGAGCCGCGACGTGATGAAAGATTTTCTGGAGCCATGAGGATGTCAGGTGGCACCAGCAACCAGTTTGTGAAGTTTTACATTCCATGGAATACCACAAAGAGAACAGCGTAAACAGGTGTTTTAGAGTGAAACGACAGGTACACATCTTATGGCAGGTTCTGTGGGTGAGTTGTAAAGTCAATTCCAATGATGACCTGCAAATGATCACCATGTGAAAGAATAACGGGATTACATCCTACCTCCAATACTAATCAATAGATGCAGACTACAGTTAACTTGAGAGTGGATGAGGTACAAGTTTTCATTCTCTTATTATTATTATTCTTCTTCTTCTCCTGGAGGCCAACAATTATTCCGACGATTGTTTTTGGAGGGTTTGCCGAGGGGAAAGTTGTCCAAGTCTTTTCACGAACCGGCTGGGCACAGGCTTGACGTCGTACAAGGTTCTGGTAGGAAATTGTTCCACGCTGTCGGCGGATAACTCACAATACTCATTCGATCTATAAAGTCCACCGACGAATGGGAGACGGGACGACGCGCGACCATAATGAGTATGTCCGGTTAGGAGAGGCAGGTCGCGCTGTGACGGTGGTAATGGTTTTAACGATGGGGCAGCGGATTCCAGGAAATAATAAATCACTTTTATATTAATCTGGTAGTGATTGAAACTACGGGGCAACCAGAGCAGCAGAGAGGAAGGATGAAGAGCAACAGTTATATAACTAGAGGGGAGCACTCGGTAAGAGTGCAAACTCCGCCGCCAATACTGCTGGTCACTTAAGTGAACCTGATATCCTATTCATTGTAGGTCAAAACCGGATCAGAATCTACTGAACCACGATTGAACTAGAACGGGCACTCAGTAGAGCGCTTACTTCGCCCAACAGCTACATTTTGCCCCCCCCCCCCCCAGAAACCGTGATTGTGAGGGTATTTAATCTCTCCACATCTGCCATCTCATATGTGTTATGATGGCTTAAAAACATTAAATTTACTGTGTCATATCGTATATCACAAGATTTGGGCATTGAATTCACACATTTTTGGCATTGGTTCAATGCAAAATTGGGATACGAAATTGACCGCGCTATGGGTAAAAGACGATTTTGACCTTTCATAGACCTTGACCTTGACCTTGACCCGAGTCGCTCCCAATCTAATCAAATGGTCCTCGGATTAAATAACCAATCATGCCCACGCAAATTTGCTGCGATTCAGTTCAATACTTTTGGAGTTATGCGAAATAAACAACAATACAACAATTCACGAAATAAATAATAATACACAGCGATCAAAACATAACCGCCGCAACGAAGTTTGCAGGTAATAACATACCAGAGGCGAGAGTCATGAACGCAAAAACTGCTCATAGTCCTGGGGCTGTTCCAATTTGAGTTTGGCTGCACACCCCCTGCCAAACACTAGGTTTGATGGTCCTCTTCATGTAATATCGTCGATAGACATCTGATTTCAAACATTACCTTTCACAGTGTCCAATACCCATTGCAACCATTTCATATAGTGATAGCGTTTTGGCAAAACCTGACATTTTTTGGCAGTATGAGTATTGTCGGCATCGTATAGGACAATATTGGTTGGCTCAGGATGCAATTTTGTACTTGTTCTGAGGCAATTGTAACTTTACTAAGCCTGCATGGACGTTATCGAACCTGAAAACATGTTTATTACTGAATAATACACATATTAACCCTTTTTACACGGGGGGGGGGGGGGGGGGGGATATTTGTTTCTGGCCTATACCGTCGCGACGGTTCGAGGTAAATGACTTTGAAACTTGGTGAGTTTATCCTTATGTCAATTTCTAAAAACGTGTACCAAATTTGGGAGCAATTTGTCTAAGGGGGGGAGGGGGTTCTTACTCTAAAACTTACCTTCTAAAAACACGGAATTTTGCCACAAATTAATTATTCTGACGTCAGATTCAGCTCATTGTTGAGGCAAAATTAAAATGAGTTCATTTTTATAAAATAAGCATGTGGCAGTAGCACTGGCCAAGTTTCAGGTTTCTAGCACGTTCCATGTCATTTCAGACCCCGTGTACAATAAGGTTAAAAGACGCTATATACTAGCAAAATCTTACTTACCTGATAAGAAAAACTAGATTCATATGAATTGTTCAATGTCCCTATTCCGTCATCTGTCTATCGTCGATTCCCAGTGGATCAAACGATAGTTTCTTTGGAATTCCCGGCACTGGTCAGGCTTGCATCTGCAGCTCTGGTGCCTTAGTTGATTCTGTCTACAGGAGCACCTCCGGTTCAGCACAAACGCATCTCAGTTCAGCCACTTCTGCCTTCAGGAACTTCTGTAGTTGGTCATTGGGGGGGGGGCCCTTCAACCTGAAGCCCTCTCTCCAACTGTCACGAACAGTGCTTGTTGCCCAGCTGCGCAGCATACTCTGGCTTGGACCACTCATTCAGGAGGAATTTCTGTCAGGGCACATTTGAAGGATCCATCATCAGAGACTTGTTCAGCTGCTGGTCAATCTTCTTGTTTCCTGTGCGGATATTGTTTCGAGGCTCTCCATACCAGCATCGCTTCTCAGGTTGCGGCTCCGCGATCTTAATGGATTATAATCAGGGTATGTTCAACTACCCGTCTTTGCGCGCACCAGCTGGATAACCAAGAGTGTGATGTGTTTGAAGAGTGAAGAGGCCCAGTTGTGAGTATGTCATGTTTGGTGCCGTTTTTGCTGAAATGGATGGATGGCCATTGCGAGTCAAGCACCCAGCGTAGCATCCGGGGGATACTTGTCAGCGGTTGCACATTGTCTTCCTAAGTGCTCTGAGCTAATTTAGCCTTGGACTGTCTTCACTGGACTTCCATCTGGCGTGGCGATTGAGAGTGGGAGCGGTCCAAGTGGGTAACTCAGACGCTTCTCCATAGATAGTTCACGGCTTTGCCAATCACAAGGAGACGGCCAAACATGTTCTTGTTGACTTCAGACGCTGGCGTGGGCGATGTGTCCATGCCCAGTCTCTTCTTCTTCTGGATGCGAACGTCTAGCTGCAGTTGTTGGCGACATCTCGGCAGCTTTAGTGATAGTTCCCATGGCAGAAATACGGGTCAGGGATGAGCGCCTCATGCTTTCGGCGTTTGGTAAACCTCGCTTTGCCTCTTGATGCAGATTAACGCAATCCTTACCCGCAAGCATGCGGGCATTTGTAGATCTTGTAGTTCGCTGGGGAGGTTCAGTATGACAGAAATATCGCTGACCGTCCTCCTCTCTGGTCGCTCTCTCGTCGATTGAATTGATTTCTCCAGGACAATCGAAGCATAGCAGTTGTGGTGCTTCACCGCTGTGTTACATCCTTTTGCAGAGGCTCCTCACCATCATGTAATCTTTTAAATAGATCGTATATACCATCTCCGACGTGTAGCAGCTTTGGCCAGAAATTTCTGCCATGATGTCCTGTGTGAATTTCTGCCAGTTTCCAACGCTGGATGATCCATGGCAAAGGCTATTTGTCCCATTTATCGAAGTCTTAGTCGGCTTTCGCTTCTGGTTGCATGGCAAAGACTTCAATCACAGCTTCAGCTACAGGTTGGGCTTTGTCAGTCATCATTCAGTCATTTTGCGAGTCGGCGGACAAGAACTGTATCGTACCAGCAAGTTGGAAGGATGCTGAAAAGAAGAAAAGGAGCACAGTGGAATAACTAGTCACTGCGAAATAACGAGAAAGAGTGGAGATTGCATAAAAAAGCATCATTGCAGTCGGACTACGTCAGATTTCTGTTTTGAGTATGATCAATGTCACAGGCCTTACTAGGCATTACTATATATTTTTTTACCTTTCATAGATATATTTTTGTTTTTTTTGTTCTATTTGTGAGTCGCCTTGGATATAAAATAATGGTCTAATTCACTCCGTTAGTATAGAATTCAACAATTTCACATAGAGGGGTGGTACCCCCCCCCCCGTGGTAGGGGCAATTATTTTAATTATGGTAGCCCCCCCCCTAACAACTAATGGGAAAAAGTTTACAAACTGGCATGTTTCTGTCCACAGCTATTAAAAATTGTATGTTGACTTATGAACCGTTAGAAATGACGTATGAAAAACCTTAGAAGTGTGGGGAGGGTATCACCCCCCCCCCGCCGCCCCAATGCTCCCAGTGTTAATCTAATGCGAAATGCAATTCACACTGAATAAGCACCAGACACTATTTGCAACAGTCACATCAAGAAATATACTAGAATGCGAATTTCTAATCATAGTTTATGATGTTAGTGACAAAACATCGTATTTTGTCAAATTTTTAACAAAATTTTGATAATTTTCGCACAATTTTTTTACCATTTTCACACATTTTTTTTATCATCTTTCACACAATCTTACAATTATTTCGCACAATTTCAAGCGAAAATATCTCGCTAAAACAAAATCAAACAGCTGGAATTTGTATTTAATGTGTCTATGTGCACTGCTGAGCAACCGAACTGGCAATGAAATATGCCACCCATCTAGCACAAAAAACCTATTTTAGGGTAAGCGGGTAAGCACCTGGTATCAAAAAATGCCCCCAAAAACTTTCGAATGGACACTTTTAGAAGGGTAATGTATAAAATATCACTTATAGATCAATAAACAAGAAAAACACATAAAACTATTGTTTGGCAGGGGGGTGGCAGTAAACTTTCATTTTTAGCCCCTTCCTGAGAATCAGCCCCAGGACTATCAGGCCTCATCCAGTGGACCACTCCTCATTTTATATATGCCAAGGTGAGCCAATGAACAAAGCCAAGATTCACAAGGTTTCGGAAAAGCGATGATAATAGAAAACTTATAATACGCCAAGAAAAGCTATCATGAAAACCACAGATGCCAAGGTGAACACAATAGCCAAGATCTTGTGGAAAAAAGCCAAGAGTGGTCCACTGGCCTCATCATGCAAAGAACTCCATGAATACCTCCAATGGGAGATTGTTTCAAAATTCTCCCAAGAAAAAAAAAACAACTCCTTCGATGTACAAGTCTCATCAGTGTGGGAAAGATCCCATCAAAATGAGTTTCAAATCGATGTGTCTCTTTTCTCTGGTTTGCTTCTCGGAGAAGATCAAGAAGGATGGGATCACACATCGGCTTGTTCAGGCTCGCTGGTGGCTGTGAAGTCCGATACGGGACAGACAAATCCGACCACAAGTGGCTGCAAGCGAAGGTTTGGTCAGGAATGGTTGCCGAGGGATCCGGTTTTTCTCCTTCTTTCTTTTGTCTTCGAGGCTGGCTCTGCGGCAGCACTCGAAGGAGGAGACTGCCTGGCAGACTGACATCTCCATTCATCTCGATCGGCAGCGAGGGTTGACCACTGGCAGTGGTCAATTTGGCAGACGGCTGAAGGGACTTCTTAAGGGAGTCTTTGAGCGCCTACGTCACGGTGGCCAGAGGACAGCTCTCCATACAGCACGATCTTGGGCAGGCGGTGATCTCCATTCTGGAAACGTGGCCCCTGCCCAGCATTAGCTGAGTTTCAGCCAAACTGGCTCTTATGCTGTAAACCTCCAGCTCGTTCAAAAAACTACCAATGTTGTGAAGAAGTCATCTCCAGTGAATGTTTGAGGATGGAGCGAAGACAACGCTGGTGGAAACCGCTCGAGGAGTTGTAAGTGACGACGGTAAGGTAACCCATTGACTCGGCACCCGTACAGGAGTGGTGGTCAGTACGGCTGCACGGTAACGTGCTATCTTTGGTGCCTTCTTTCAGATGCCGATTATTCCCACACTCGCTTGTAGAGTCTTCCAATGCACTGCTTGCTTTCGCCAGTCCTGTTGTCGATTTCCTTGTCGATCTTTGGCATCTGAAGATATGGTGGCAAACACCCAAGGTAGCAGAACTGGTGGACAGTCTTCAGCTCCGACTGGATTGGAGGATGTGAGGAGGGTGGTACCTCCTTCCTGGAGTGAGGGTTGAATGCAAGACTCTTGTCTTCTTCAGGCCGTGAACTTCCAGTCTGAAGAGCTGCGCAGCCTCTGCAAAGCGGATGTTTAAACGCTGCAGGGCTGTCTCAGGTGTGAGCAACAGGGGCAGCATCATCATCGGGCAAACAAAAAGCTTCTTCGGATCAGTTTTGCTCCATGGTCTTATGTGTGGGCCTGAGGTGCCTCAGGTTGAACAAGCTGCCGTCAGTGCGATATCGGATGTAGACGCCGTCCTTTCATGTCAAGATCTGTCTGTGGCCTGCTGCAGAATCGTGGTTGAAGAAGATGGAAGAAAAGGGTTGGTGCAAGGACACGGCCCTGCTTGACACCGTTGATGATAGGAAAGGCTCTAAGAGGTCGTTTGCTTATCTGACCCAACACCTGGTCCTTCATGGAGCTGGATAACCATGTTGAAAGGAACTTCGGGGAGAGCCAAGTCTTTCCATGATTTACCACAGTCCGTTCTGCTCATCCGTGTCCGAACTCCTTGGACAGGTCCGACAAACATTAGCATACAGTCCCTTTTCTGCCTTTCCATTTCTTCTGGAGCTGTCTTGAGGATCAAACGCCATATCTGTAGTGCTCCTATTGGCTCTGAACCAACTGGCCTCTGGGAGATAATCTTCAGCAATAGCTGGTAATCAGTCGTGAGCAGGAGTCTGGCAAGGATCTTGCCTGCCGATAGCAGCAGGATGATTCCCGATATGTTGGAGCAGTCACGACTCCTCACCTTTGTTTTTGGTACAGGGTGATGATGACTGCGTTCACGGAGATCTGTGGCAGCTTTTTCCCTGCTCCCCAACAGGGCAGATGAAGAGCTCATGGAGTTTGGTATGTAACATTAGGCCCCCATGCTTTCCAGATCTCCGGTGGAATTGCCATCAACTCCCCGCTGCCTTGCCGCTCTTCAGCTGTTCCATAGTTTGGTGATCTCGTCGATGCGTGGGTAACTCATACAGTTCCGTTTTCACTGGATGTTGGGGAGATGCGGAGAAATTGCTGGCATCTTTAACAGTGCGGTCAGCACTGAAAGAGAGCTTGAAAGTGTTCTGACCAGCGGCTCAGGATGGATGCCTTGTCAGTGAGAATCGCCAGGCCCGTCTGTGCGCGCAGGGACATAGGATTGGTGTGTAGGGCCGTACACTGCCTTTAGGGCTTCGTAGACCTCCTGTAGTCAAGTGTAACGCGCAAAGCTGAGTTTCTTTCTGCGAGGTTGTCCACCCACTCGTTCTGGATCTCTTGAAGCTTGCGATGGAGGTTAACTGGATACAAGGCGGAAGGCAGCTTTCTTCTCAGGACAAGAACGGCTATGCTAGGTGGGCCTGGTGAGAGATCTCTTCTTCACCAGGCAATTCCTGGATCTCCTGGTTTGTTTTCACAAACCAGTCTTTGTTCTTCTTTGTAACAAACTGAGGACTTCTTCAGAAGTCTGCAGAATGGCAATCTTCAGGTGTTCCCAAGCGTTTCAGGGGAGGGGTCCTGGTGGGGCAGCTTGAATCAACAAGCCTTGACTCCAAGCCTGCCCTGGAAGTCAGCTTTCACATTGCAGCTGACTGAAGTCTGCCGACCTGGAGCCTTCCTTCTCGGGGGGCCTCCTTCTTTGGTTGGGTTTGAAGTGAAGTCGGAAATTGCAGCGCCGAAGGTATGATCAGTTGTGAATTCTGCGCTTGGGCTATCACTCTGGTGTGCAAGACGTCCTTGAAGTCTCCGGACATAGTCGATGAGTGCCAATGTTTGGACCGGGGGATGCATCCATTTGTTTTCAGGCTGTCTTTTTGCTGGAAGATGGTGGTTTGTGATGGTGAGTTTGCTGCTCTGCACAGAACTCCAACAGCAAAACGCCGTTGTCGTTGCAGTTTACCAACACCATGTTTCCCAAGGACTCCTATTCCAACTTCAGAAATCTTTGCCCACCCTGGCGTTGAAGTCATCCAAGGATTATGACTTTGTCGTCTGCAGGGGAGCTTTGGAAGGAGGCTCCGGAGATCAGAGTAAACCTCGTCCGCTTTCTGGCAGGCTCTGCTTGGAGAGTGGGAGAGGACACACTGACCAGCGTGACGTTACTGTGGTTTCCTGAGAGAAAGCGCATGGGAGATGATGCGGTCAGAATGACCCTTTTTGCAGGTTTCAAGCTTGGAAGCGATGGAGTTTCTGACATCGAGCCAACGCCTTTGAAAGGAGTCCTCTCTGTGGCTGGATTGCCTGACCAATAGAGGGTGTATCCGGTGCCGTGTTCAAGGAGGCTGCCTACCTTGGGAAGCGGACTTCGCTAAGAGCTGCGATGTCGAATATCGAGTCGCGACAGCTCATGTGCGCAATTAGAGCAAGAGCGCCGTAAACGGACGATGGCTGTCATCTGCCTCAAGCATGGTCCCTGATGTTCGCACTGCTATTTTCAGTCTTTTGCAACCCTTAAAGGTGGGTTGTGTACCTTTCTGTCTTTGAAGTTGCTCGACACGTTTTGTAGATCCGTTGACCGCGGTAGCCACTGGGGGTTGAAAGGAGACGAGCTTTGGTTCGGCCACCTTTTTTCTGCGTTCGGCCAAAGGGCTGCTTGGTCGTTCAGGGTACCGAGTAATGACTCGTCTTCCAGGTCAACATGCAGGCGACCAATATCCTGAACGCGCCTGCATGCGGTTGGGACTACGGCTTCATTTTTTTTTTTTTGTGTTTTTTTGTGTCATCATCCACCTGCCGTTTTCGCCTCTTTTCATCGCTACAGGACTTTGAAGGGGAAGGGGGGTGGGGGGTCGGACGTGGACGTTTTTCCTTCGAGCCTGCGCAGTGTAGTTTTAAGGTGGAGTTCAAGTGTGCGGCAGTATGGCCCACCCTTTGAGCCCGGGTTCATCTGCATGGCCTAGCAAGCTTGGGACGGTGACAGCGAGTCGCCTGGGTCGTAGGTTTGAAATCAGAGTTTTCCTTGCTCTCAGATCAAACTGAATACTTTTGACCATGGTAATAATATCTAATACACAGCTTTGACTTCTTCATCGAGCAGGTGGTTAGGCCTTACAGTGGGAAATCCTTTGGTTTTGTGGTCACTTAGTTGAGCATGAAACTTTATTTTGGAGGAAAGGCAGTTTCATATTGGCACAAGACATATTGAGTTTTCTAATTGTTACCATTATGAAAATCAAGACAGGTAGGAAAAAGGCCTTTTGGTCCATGATGCATGTGCCACACCATCGTGACAGCCATCTCATGAACATCGACACATGGAGAATTGGTTGAATTTGCAAATATTTTCGACACTCCAAGGATCAACCACAATCTCTATAAGGCTGAATGGTCTTGTTTTCCTTTCCTAGAAGCCCACTCTACTCATCGCAGAAGGTTATGTTTCCTGTACGACAATAACGACCCCCCCGCTAAACAAGAACCCGATTGTTTTGAGGTCAAAAGGTCAACGTAGGCCAAAGGTCAACAACTTCGGTGAGAGTTCTAAAATCCTCAATATTCATCCGATTCACTTGAAATTTGAAGAGATATTTATATTTCAGGTCACGGAATTGAACAAGCCAATTATTTTTGAGGTCAACAAAGATGAAAAGGTCAACATAGGCCGGATTTCTAAAATTGTCAATTTTCATCCGATTGACTTGAAATTTGAAGAGGAGTTCCATATTGGTCATTGAATTCAACCCTCAATTACTTTTTTTCGGTCAAATTTGTTTTTTGGATTTTGCAAGATCGTGCTCTCACAACTTCTTCTTGTTTAGTTATTAGTTTTATTTAAAGTATTTCAACATATGAATAATTTCAATCACACATCACTTTATATGATAATATTAAGCGATAAACACTTAACCTTGTGAACATATCCATTACACAGCACCTCCATCGAACCATTAACACACACTGTCAA
>JAXMNL010000412.1:16859-31606 GCA_035128595.1 Eptatretus atami | reverse complement strand
AAAGAGAGAGATTACCACCTTACCACCTCTCATCCTGCAACCATTCAATATGATCTTTCCCGTCCTGCTGATTCTAAATCACAATGAAATTACATATATATTATATATAATATATATATATATATATATATATATATATATATATATATTATTATATATATATATATATATATATATAATAAGGGTGTCCCTAAAAATGACATCATTTCGTGTCTAATAACAAAGCTAATTCTCGCTCAAATGATCTCAAATTTAACAAAATGTGTAAAAACTAACTAAGTTGAATGTTTAATTTTTTCTTTTTTTTCAGGGTAAAGAATGACGTTCACAGAAATGAAAAGGCATTTTGTGTGTTGGAATATGGCTCGAACACAGTCAAACAAGAGTGTGCAGCGTGCTTTTCGAGAAAATTCAATAAAAATGCACCAACTGGAAAACAGATTTGGACATGGCACAAAAAATCAAAGAGGAAGGCTGTCTGTCAGGGCAAAGGATCTGGACGACCACCAGTACCGGAAGTATCGTCAATCAGGTTCGGGAAACATTTGTGCCAAGCCCCAGAAAGTCTGTAAGAAGAGCATCTATGGAAACCCAGATTCCTCGTACGACACTTTGGCGTGTGTAAGGAAACGCTTGCGAATGACACCTATAAGCTGCAGCTCGTTCAAGCCTTAAACACGGATGACAGGGAAAGGCGCAAGCAATCTGTGTCGCTATGCAAGAGAAACTTGAAGATGAGGAGTTCGAAAAGCGTCTTGTTTTCAGTGATGAGGCTACATTTCATACGAGTGGCAAAGTCAACAAGCATAATGTTCGCATTTGGGGAAAGAAAATCCCCATGCCACAGTTGAGCACATGAGGGACTCGCCGAAAGTGAATGTGTTCTGCGCAATCTCCAAGAATCGTCTTTATGGACCGTTTTCTTTGAGGGAAACGTGACTGGCGATGTTTATCTGCAAATGCTTCAGAACTGGTTATTTGATGAGCTCATTGCTAATGAGCATGAAACATTCATTTTTCAACAGGATGGGGCTCCACCTCACTGGAAGCTGACTGTGCGACTTATCTCAATGAGAATCTACCAGGAAGATGGATTGGGCGTGCCAGTGTAATGACAATGTGCTGTTGAAATGGCCACCACGTTCACCTGACTTGACACCTTGTGATTTTTTTCTATGGGGCTATGTGAAAGGACTGGTCTATATCCCCCTCTTCCTACAAGCCGAGAGGAACTTAAGCAGAGAATCACCGAGGCGCTGGAGAATGTTACGCAAGACATGCTACAGCGTGTTTGGCAGGAGCTGGACCACCGACTTGATGTGTTCGTGTCACAGGCGGTGCGCATATTGAACATTTGTGAAGTTTTGAGAAACGTATATAAATCTACATCCCTCTGAATCTCTTGTTCGAATTTTGATAAATAAATCTTTTATTGTTCAACATGAAGCCTATTTACTTTCGTTTGCCTGGACATGTAGTTAACTTAGATATTCACGTTTCAAATGATGTCATTTTTTTAGGGACACCCGTATATATTTACAGTGAACTGTATGTTGTGTATAGTCTCGATCGGTGCTTTACATTGTTTGTTAAAACCATACCGGTTCGCCTTTGTCTCCTTTGCTGCCCTTTTGGCCCGGTCTCCGATGTCTCCCTGAAAGAAAATACAATCACGTGACAATAATTCAAAATCTCTCGCATAATAAAACATTTCTACTCCATTAAAATGTCTCTTATAACCACCTGTTCATAAGGACCACACGTGACCACACATGACCACACATGATGTGGCCGGTTCGTCTTGAAGTCGGTAATTGAGACTAGACCAGCAGAATTTTTTTAAATCGAGCCATTAACCTTCATATGAGTGGCAAAACTGCAGATCCATGAGTGAGTGAGATGAGGTGAGCACTCTGCACAGAACTAATTATTTTCTTAATTAAATGGCTAAGAAGCTCGAGGATCAATATTTTTCTTTAAAGATAGACAAGGTCTGTACACACAGAGGAAGTTGAGTGTGTGTAAAATAAATAAGTAAATAAATTATCAACTGAGATTTGACACAAGGTGTGCTCACGCCATGAGAACCAAAGTAAAGCTGGCCATGTTTCAGACTTATTCCCTTGAGGCCTTGTCAGTTTGAAGGGCTAATGATGAAACATCAGCTTTACTTTGCTTCCACAATGGTAACCTTATATTCTTATCCACCTTGAGTTGATCGAAACTAATCGTTCAAACTGTCCACTGACACAGATTGACAGGAGCCCTGCGAAGTCTAATATCCTCTAAACATGAACAAGACTGATAATTGCATTTTTGGTCTGAAGTGCCCCACTTATCTCCATCTTCACCAGAGGCCCTGGTGGACCAGAAGAACTGGAAGACCAACAGGACCTGATTCCATCCCTGCCTGCTGGTCCCTCATGTCCTTTCTCACCCTGCACAGAAGACAATGGGATTTGAGGGTACACATCCAACTGACACTTTTTTCAAAATTATTTTGGAAACAGTCATGGAGTCTTTTACCACATTTCAATTAATGTAGGCAGGAAGAACATAATATCAACACATAATTATGATAGTTGTTAAACCAGCAATCATACTCACCGGTGCCCCCTTGTTTCCAGGAGGTCCTGCAGGCCCCGATGGTCTTGGTCGACCTGGAAGGCCAATTAGCCCCACAGGACCGGCTAATCAAATCCCAGGGCAAACATTTGCACACTTGGATATTCTATCACCTAGCAAACTCTAGTGTTTCCTCATGGCCCCAATACATGTTGCATTTTCACGTGCATAGGCTACGGGTACTTCTTTATATTACTCTATCCAAGTGGACAATAATTCTACAAGGACTATTCACAGCAACAGACACTCCAGCGACTAAAATGTTCATCTGAATATCAGTGGAGGCTGTTTGAACTAAGGAGCACGCGTGGCCATAGACTGCGCCATCACATCCAAAATAACATACCGCTCCCCAGCTTTCCATACAGCGCTATTATTCCTCATCGACCTTGTTGCCAGTACAATGAATAGTCGAACAAATTCAAACTCGAACACGAGGTGGTATTAGATTTATGCTCTAGTTGTATTATATGGAGAGTATTTAGATGAAAAAAAATAACAATACAATACTATGAATTTATGAAACACTAACATATAAGAATTGACAATATGCATTTATAATAATCATTTATAGATGTTGCTGAAGAGATGCATAGCAGTTGATGAATTCAGCATGTTAAAAGAGATTTATTATATGATTAGTTAGAATACTATAGTTAAGAGTGGTCTAATGGTATAAGATGGATGGTGCTGGTGCTTATAGTGGAAATATGTGTACTCCATACAAGGTAAGTGTGTGTGTGGTCGTGCTATTTTAATATATATATACTAAATGATGTCGTCGATTGGAATCTTTATGCTCACTATTAACGATTGTAAAGATCAAAACTTTCAAATAAAATAAATAACGACAAGAAGAGGAAACGCCTATGTCACACTCGAGCGCCCGCGATAACATATAGCAAAATCCTAAAAACAAGTTTGGACCCTAAAAATAAATGGTGGGTGGAAGTTCAAATGAACGCAAAATTATGGAAGTCCGCTTCAAGATTTCAAAGGTTACCAATCGATCGAAATTGACAATTTCTCAGATACATCGCCGGCCTATGTTGTCCTTTTGTCCGATGTTGACTCAAAATAATTGGCGGTCTGAATTCGTGTGACCGGAAATATAAATCCTCTCATAAATTCAATTCAATCAGATAAAAATATAGAGGATTTTAGAAATCTCACCTAATTGTTGACCTTTGGCTTATGTTTGACACTTTTGACCTCAACAATCGGTTCTTTGTTTATGACAACTCTACCATGTGGGAAGTTTTGTTAGATCGGTTTAAAAATTGTGACCTGTGGATAACAAACAGAAGACAAACAAACAATAACCAAGCACAGAAAGAAATATGCACCAAATATCGACTACAAATATACCATAAAATCTCGATTTTATAGCTCAATAGTATAGAATTATGATAATGGATAATTGCATCTCTGCTCTTTGACTTACTGTCTGACACAACTTTGAGGTGTGGTCCATTATGCTGTGAGTAATCGACTGAATGTGGACCTGGACCGGGGTTGTGGACCCGCTCGATTGGAGAGGTTCTGGCTGAAAGGATCGAAACCTCAGATGAAAACGGTGCCCAGCTGATGATCTGTTCGCAGGTATGGGAAATCAGTCTAATTGTGATAGTTATGGCGTTATAGTTCTTCAATAAAAATTAGCTGTTTGTAAGTACTTCCAGTACTAATATCATCATGTGTTTGTGTGTCTTATATAATGTTGTTGTGTGATGTGTAACGTGTAGTGGGGTGTGTGTGTGGACTGTGTAGGGTGTAAACTGGTTTGTGTGTGTGTTTGTGGTGTGTGCTGTCGTGTGTGTGTGTGTGTGTGTGTGTGTGTGTGTGTGTGCTGTGTCGTGTGTGTCGTGTGGTGTGGTGGTGTGTGTTGTGTGTGTCGTATGGTCGTGGAGTGAAGTCTGCACACAACAACCAATTCCTTTTCATCGGCGTGGAGGACAAATAAGGCTGTCGCGAGGCGAGTTACGTTTTGGCCGAAGGCAGGATCGCCATAGAAGTGAAGTTGAGAAAAGAGTTTTTAAAGGATTGTGCCCAATGTTGGGAAAACGTGTAATCTTCTTCACGATGCCGCGAGTACACACTCCGGAGGATGAATCGCTTGAAATGGCTTTGGTTAACACGGCTACCAATAATAACAATAAAAGTTCTGCACTCATTTTCACCGATCCGTGAAAATCAGAAAAGACACAGGCGTGAAGTCAACACCACTTGGTGTATCTCTCAAACGGTCCAACAGAGCCTCGAGACGCAGGGAAGCGGCTAACATACACATGATGTCCAGCCTCACTTTATACCTGTAATGCTCCACACACCACGGATTGCAAGGTGTGGCAGGCACTGGCGACAACTTTAATAACAGCACCGCAGGATGGAGCTTACCATTTAGTATCTGCTGGACCAAGATAACTGTGAGCAACGTGTCAAACACAAGTTTGTAGAATGAAATCTCACCACAACATATTAACTACTATTTTAGCTACACATTGAGTGTAGTATCACCTTGGTTGGTGTCCGACTGTTGTTGAGTGTACTTTTGTCTGCACTGCCCTCTCTGTTTGTGGGGTGTTAGTCTCACAGTGCCACTAAGGGACTCGACTATCGTCGCCCATACGACATGCCCTTTACTAAGGGCGAGTTCAACGAAGTTTGTCTCAATAATCCGCTTTTGCCATCATACAACTTTTTACGTTTAAATGAAGAGAAACACGATTGATATTTTGTACGGTTGTATAGATCTCTGCATGGGGAGTTAGAATATTTTTTATGAGAGACGGGCGCAGCATATCTGTCCAAGATTCGATATACAACACTGAGTAATCCATATTGTACATTCCTAAAGGTGTTAATTATTCACCAGATCAAAAGATCACACAACTCACACACACACTCACCCACGAGATATTAGGTATACAAGATAGATTACATATGGCGTAGATTCAATTTCACAATGTTAAATAAAATTCTTGAATTTAAATACATTGTCGAAATACGAATGTTCGAATTTTAATCTGTAAATATCAAGACGTCAACTCACACCTTGTGTGAACTAAATTATTTTCAGAACCAGCGCGATTCCTCTGCAAAGGGTTAACTCATTGAGTTATATCTCCTGCGATGAGAGCACCAATTGGTCACCTGAGTCGCAGATCTACATGTCTGCTCCCGTGAATGGAGTGAAGTGAATGAGTGATGACGTGAGTGAATGATGAGGTGAATGAATGAAGTTGAGTGAATGAGGTGGAAGTGAATGATTGAGTGAGTGAATGAAATTGAAGTGAATGAAGTAACGCTGAGTGGCTGAGTGAAATGCAGATTTGATGCTAGAAGTGAAAATTGAGTGGAAGTGAATCGAGATGAGTGAATGAGTGAGTGGAAATGGAAGTGAGTGATGAGTGAGTTGAATGCGGTGAGTGAATGAGTGAAGTGAAATCTTTCAAGAGTAGAAAGAGAATTAGTCGATGAGTGAAAATGTTCGTATGTGATTATGAATGAGTGCAGTTAGGAATGAATTGAGGCGAGTGATGAGTTCGAATTAGAAAATGCAGTGAACGTAGTACAACTGAATGAAGTGTTATTGAAGAGATGAGTGAATGAATGAAGTGACTGTGAATGAGTGAATTTAAATGGATGAGTGAGATCGAGTTAAGTTGAATGAAGTGAGTGAGTCGGCAACTGGTTCTCAGATCGGAGGACTGGTACATAGTATAACTTGACGGAAGAGCGAGAGACTGCGCATCGTGTTAAATAAGTCCTTGTGCTTTGTGTTGAGAGATGATATACGAGAGAATAATGCACGACTCTTCAGTTTTGGCCAGCAGTGATCATCGGAGGTGCTTCTACTCGAAATGTTATCTCGAGATTCTTATTCCTCACTGGAGAGGGTGCAGCCTTGTATTCACTTTAATCACACATTCCGGCGCTCGGAGGTGCCAAGGTTGTTGTCCCCTCTTATTTTTATTGTCTATTTGGTAATGGTTTTCGCAATGCACCACTGTTGGGATATTGTTTGACTCATAACATCGATCAGCAATATATGATTTGTCGAAATCTGGAGAGAACCAATGAGGCCGCTTGACAACATACAGGATCCGACAGGGAGAAACAACTTTCATCGGTAGGTTAAGAATGTGTTCTCTTTGGATTAGCGAGTCTCCGCACCGTGTCTAATCGCGCGTACTTAAAGTAGTACATCAAGAGTGAGTAGTCTGTTATTAATAGGAATAAAGTGAGGGTTTTCTTAGTCATTTCTTCACACCACGCATCGCTAAACCTACAACAACAAAATACCGCCTTCACCTGGTCGCTTCCTGCAGCACGACAGGCCAATTCGCTACTGCGTGCATGTCGATCACGTACGTGGCGGAGTTCTAAACGGAGAGCCCTCCGCACGCGCCCCCTCGACCAATCAGCATGCCTACGGATGGGGTGGCCGATACTGACACAGGACCAATCAGATCCGGACGGGGAGAAAGGGTCCACGTGGCGGTGCACCCACATCAGCCCCACCAGGAGTCCCAATCGAACACGGACTTGCCGCTCGGTATTTGGCCAATGAACCAACGAGGCGAGTGCGACAGGCGATTCTGCCGCAAACTCGTCCAGTGAGGGGGAGAGCGGGGAGGCGGCCGATGGCGTCCCCCACCACCGAGACACGGGGTTATAAGGTGCGGCGCGATCGGATACGAGCAGAAAGAACAGCTAGACGAATCCCTGCGGTGACGAAGAACCGCAAGGGTGCTGCGCGCTAGTAGCTCGTGCTGTCGGTGAAACTGAGCGGTATGTTCGGAGCATAGTTTGATGACCTCAAGAGCAGGCAGAAGGGTGTGGTCAAATCTGAACGGAAGGTTGACAAGCCGTGAGAGAGGTTATCGAATGCCACTGAGGACTTTTTGTGCGTTCAACTCAACCTACCGAGAAGTAGCAAAAGAACCTCCTCCTGCCTTCTTCGATCAGTTTAGTGACTCTAGCCTGAGAGAACGAGGTTTGGTTTGTCGCAAGGACGCAGCGTCCCGAGCGGAGCTCAGGAGGCTAGATCCGCGGCTCGGCCGGTGTCTGGGATTACTGCTCGCCATCTCGCGGTGCCTGTGTCTGATCGGTCGCCCACACCAGACGAGGTGGACAGGTCCGAGGCAGGCTCTGGTCTTCAGGCTCGCCGTTTCCTCCCGAGCTGGAGGCCTCAATAAAGGCTGTGGCCAACGTTTCGTGTGTGTGTGTGTGTAGTTGTGTTGTGTGTGTGGTGTGTGGTGTGTTGTGTGTGTGTGTGGTGTGTGTGTGTGGGTGTTTGTTGTGTGTGTGTGTGTGGTGTGGGTGTGTTGTGTGTGTGGTGGTGGTGTGTGTGTGTGTGTGATAGTGGTGGGTTGTGTTGTGCTGTGTGTGTGTGTGTGTGGTGGTGTGTGTGTGTGATGTGGTGTGGCGGCCAGTTCCGTAGTAAGTAGAGAAATGTATAAAGTGCTCTTTCTTGTACATTAATTGCCGTTGCATCTCTATATTCGGATAACATCGGCTTCTTGCGTGTCCCGCCTGCCCCATTATAAATATAACCCATGTGTTAAAATGTATATTCGGTTTTGTGTTCTTTTTATGGTTGAACCGCGTGCGTGTTGGACAATCTAGCAAAGGCCTGGTTGTGCCCGGCCAAGCCGTAGGGAACATTTGAGACCGACAGATCCCTTGGTGATATCATCTGCTCGGGTCGCACAACAGGTTCGGACGCATGGGCTAGTCGGCTCGTTCCGTACGAGCGACTGTCGAGTGGTCGAATTTATCCCCGGTTGTTTTGGCGAACGACGTGGAAAAGTTGTAGGGGTAAAATTCGACAATTTGGCATACGAGCCCCCACCCCAGCGTGGTCCGACCTAGCTTGACGCACTCTTCGTCCGATGAAAAGGGACGCTCGGCTCAGTGTGGAGTTACTGGGGTGGACGACTACTAAGATCCGCGGGTTGTTCGGTGGACGCGACTTGCTTAAAACTGCGTCAGCTTGATGCTTACCATCTCGCGGTCTTCTAAAACTAGAGCTCTCCGCCCGATACCTGTTTAACGGGTTTTTTCCCCCCGCAACAATAATGGGCCTTACCCAAGGGCATCTGGTTGTTCTTGTCGGGCGGTCACTCCGCAATATGGCCCGCGCCCAATGCTATTTGTGTTATGCCAAGAGGCAAACCGGTTGGTTAGAGAACTATCACAGACTTCTCATGTTTGCTGACCATTCTCGGCCGTTCACCTCGGGATCACTTTGTTGGGAAGAAGCATACAACATCAAACTAGACCTATTTATATTTCACTGGGTGGACTTGTTAATACAAAACGAAATATTTCATCTAGATCATATCCGTGAGAGTATCTCTAGCACATACTCAGAGAATTCCTGTAATTGATGGACAATGTACTTTCCACAACTGCCGTGCCTTGTACCCTGTAAATGGTGGATCAATAAGTAAATGTTAAACGATACTTCCCTGTCCCTGATTCTACACTTCTAATCTGGACTACAAGTCATTGGGTGAAGGTGATGTGAAAGGATTGTGTCATGAAATATTCACAATTTATTTAAAAAGAATATTTACTGTTCGGAGTTCACCACCACCAACAACTACCCCTCTTACACCTCCATTCTCATACCATTCAATGTGATTTACTCTCACTTTCTTATATCCTATTTCGATTCATGGGTGTAGAAGTCCACAGACTGCAGCAACTAACTAATATACTATTAATACTATATATTATATGATATAATTCATATAATATTAATGGCGTATATATATTACTATACTTATAATTTTATTTTTTATTTTTTTTTTTTATTTTTTTTTTTTGCCAAATACTTATTAGTTCCTATGCTTATACCATGGTTTGGGAAACATTCAGCACTCCTATTACTCAAGGAGTATTATACGATTTCTCACTGGGAATTCCTCGGTGCAAAATTATACTATAATAATTAATTTAATGGACCATTCTTCTACATGTGTTGTTATGTGACCATTAGTGTAAAGGGTCTTATTGTGAAAATCTGCACTCCTCCAATTTTAGGTCCGCCCAACTGTTTGTTTTATATACATTTTTGGTAATCCTTTAGACATTCCCTAAGGAAGAGAGATGTTGGGGAATTTCATTTTTCATGTTTTACTGGCCTTTTTTCTTAACGAAACAATGCATAACCGTCAAATAAACATTAACAAAATGTGTATATTTTCTATCAGTGTTTTTTGTTAAAAGTAAGTGTACTTGTGACATCAAAATGTGATGGAATGATGAGGCTTTAACCAATTTATGACACTTTTCAAAGTTATTATAGTAACAACAAAATAACATAATTTGGACAAATTTGCAAAATAAGGCAAAAATACTCCTACTTGTTATGCAAACCGAGTGATATAACCAATTATAGGGCGGTAAAATTAGACTGAAAATAGTAATATTTTTTCTTTGCAAATAAATCATGAATGTCAATTTTGTTAAGATAGCATTTAAAGCTCTGCATGACATTAGTCCAAGCCAGCAGAGCTTATATACACCTAGTATCATTGCGATCGAACTGCATCATTGCCTTCACTGTCCATACGCCATCAATCGAGCCCAATGCATTATAACAATATTAGAAAAAACTAATTCTGAAAGCAATTTGTGGAGAATCCATTGTTTTTTTCAGGGTAATCAAGAATTGCTGGTGAGAGTGTTGAAGACAAAATAAAGTGACAATACTACAGTACTTATTTTATATATGATATTATTTCACTTCAGATAAGCTTGAGAAACTCGAGAATAGGAATGTATTATTAACTGGCATTATAGATATGTATCCTACTGCATGGGCGGTGGGTGGTTCTAACTGAAATAAGTGTTTGCGTTGTTTAGGTGGAAAATTGAGCAGAGCCACCAATAAGATAAGTCAGGCAGAAAGTATGTGAAACGCTACTTGATGTACTAAGACTGGTGCCCATTAGGTGGCCAAAATGTCAAACTGGAGAAATATGTTTGGGTAACAATCCATGAAGGATGGGCGTCTTATCAAAAGTCCTCTGCTTGAGCCATAATAACAGGAAATTGGGCCACGTTAACAAGATCCAGAATGTCTAATCAATCCAGCCAACAGACTAGTAGTGTATAGAGCACAGAACAGCTGAAACATATGGGGTGCTTCATTGGCCATAGAAACTGCTACAGAGACACAGTCACGATTTCAAAAAAGTGCTTGGAGGTGCAAAAAAACAGGTATGAAATGTGGCAGGCTAGGTCGATGCAGCTAATCACAGAAGCGTGCAAAGGACGCGACGGCCGATCAAAAAAGCAACTAGCAGAATTCAAAACGCTACAAAATAGACTACATGCAAGTGAAGCCTGACTTCTTCAGCGTTTCAGAACGAGAGATTTACAAGATCCTTAAATGCAAATCCTATGAACAAGAGTAAATATGCTCCTCTTTGTGACATAAAGGGATGATATCACAGAAGCAGAATATCATGAATGTCTGAAAGGCGAGCTCGCCTCGTCTCACTGAGAGACATGGAAAAGGACACTTTATAAGAATCTATGAAACAAAGGGTACATCGCGAGGATCAAATCGAGGAGGAGGATTAGTCAGGATTTCCGGACGCTAATGTGTGATTTTGGATCACCAGCCTATATCAACGAACAGATAATGAACACTATTCACTAGAGCAGGTCTAAAAACAGAGCAGTCTCACACGGGTCTTTTCAATGAATAGGTACTTCCATTGATCACGCCGAAACAGTGAAAAATCTAGTCATTGTGTCTACTAAAAATGGGTTGTACACTCTACATCAGCAGCAACCTGGTGATGACAGCTCGTGACCACAAACCCAAGGGAGAAGCAGGAACCACCAGAATCTTGATACTGCATGCTCTCGAAGCTTGCAAGTTATCGCGAGAGTGTATATCACTCCTCTCACCTGCAAGCAGACGTGTTTATTCTTGCCTTCGTACGTTTCCCTGAACTTGGGAGCAGACATTCAGCATGATATTAGGAAGCGAGAGAACACCAACATAATACGGTACCACTGAGGGTCAGATCTATGAAGCACTGGGGAAGATTGGCAGCAGACATTGCGCTGGATTTCAACAGCTTTTTACAGCTGTGATAGCAATCAGCATTTCTGGGAAGAAAAAATGACCTGCTGGAAAGTAATATGCGAAGGCTTCTCCAAACATGCTACAACTGCACTTTCAAAACCTGGGCTCCCATACCAATAACACCCCAAAGAGAGACAGAAGCTGGCTTAGAAGAATTTGTTTAGTCAGCTGTTCCAGTCCACAGACCAAGAAAAGGATTGGGACAGCTCGTTGGGAGATACTTAAGGAAGAGTCACAGGCGGAGTCCTTGAGGTTACCGACCCACTGTCAGCTGTCGTTAAAACAGCATACTACGGCCCACTATCAGACATGATTTGGTGCATGAACGCAATCACAACCGCAACTTGCACACCAGAAATGTATGGGCTGGAGGATGGAGACTAAGTACTACTGTCAATGTTCCAATCATACACCACTCTGACTAACCAGCACAAGAATGGACTGGTGATCGAGCTTCGACAGATGTGGATGCGGAACTCAGTAAATGTGCAATAGGGTTAGAGTTCATGCAGATAAAAAGCTACGTCCTACACCACTGTGCATCAGAGAAGATAGGTTTGCTTGTGGAGGCTCACCTGAGAAAGTAGCATCGAGACAACAGGATACCTGTCAGTGTTGTCTGGATGATGTGACAGACAGCCTGAGAATGAAAACTGAAGTGAATGATCGTAGATGATTGACTACTGACTGTACGTAGTTGAAACTGAAATTGAACTGTGGATATTACTAGTAAATATGGAACCAGTTAATGGTGTATGTCATTCATGTTGAACGTAAATGTTAGCACTTTGTAGTGCGTTGTGTGACTGGTCGAAGCACCACGCGTTATAATTTATTGCTTAAATACATCTTATATTTTATTATATTATTTACCGCGATGTACGGAGAATCCGCCAGAAAAATTAGTCTAGTATCCAGAGGGAAAACCGCGAGAGACCGGCGGGCGCGCTATGGTGAACCGCGGACAATGAAGCGCGTTTGACGTAATATAATATAGTATATTATATATAAGGATCGATCTAAATAATGCATATATCAATATTTTACAGTGACGACATGCTATGTTGTGTATAGTTCAGATGCGTGCCTTTCACATATGATATTGTGGTAAAACCATACCGAGGTATCGCTTATTCTATCTTTGCATGCCCTTTATGGCCCTGTATCCGCGACTGGTTCTCTTCCCATGAAAGAAAAATACAATCTAACCTGACAGAATAAGTCTTCAAATCCCCATCCGAGATGCATGGAATCGTTACGGATGAGATTAGCTGATAGCGCTAATAGACGTCAAGGAGTCCAGTGCGAGTGCTAGATGGTGGAAACATTAAATGCTACTGTCGCCAGTTAGATAACTCATGTGTTGTCCGTTAAGTCGCACCACATGGCGTTCATCCCAGCGATACGTACACGGTGAACCTATACCACTGATGCGTGTCTGAGCCAGTGTTGGTGGTTTGTCGTGATAAATTAGTAATCGCATTGATTGAGTATAGAGATGATGGGTTGCAGATAACTGAGACTCCTAGGATCAGAGTGTGACTGTTTTGGTGCTTATTGGTTATAATAGGAGAGCGCATCTCGTACGTGTTTCATATGAGTGGCGCGAATAAAACCGTGCAAGTAAGCATGCTGAGAGGTACGCGATGAGTGAGATCTGGTGAGCCAAGATACACTGGCACACGAGAGTTAGACATATATGTGATGTCGCTATAGGAGAGAGATTGATGTAGAAATAGGCGCTACTCATGAACCCAGGAGAAGCTTGTGAGAAGAGCGTGAGATGAGGCGAGTCGGCGATTCTGTTTTTCTTCTTTATAAACGATAAGAGCAACGGACTCTTGTAACACAGAGAAAGTGTGAGATGATAAGTGTAAAGAAAGAGTTTGAATATGAGAGAAGAGAATTACTATTTATTTATAGTTGATACGCAACTGAGATATTGACGACGGTGTGCTCACGGCCTGTATGTCGCACGCCAGTACAATGGGGACCTCATGGGATATCAAGAGGCTGGCCTGGTTCAGACTCTATGCCCTTGAGGCATTGTCCAGATTAACAGGGCTATATGATGTAACCGAGCTTTTAACTTGATGGTTCGACAATGGCTATAGCGCGCATAATATTCGCCGTACCACCGCTTGTAGAGTATGCTTGAAATTAGCACAATCTTTGGTTCAGATAGACTGATCCCGATTAGGACAAAAAGAGGGATGTGCAGTACAGCAGGCGCGTGCGTGTTTAACGAAGACCTAATAGAATGGAGCCTTATACGTACAGTCGAGAGTACATCGAGCTAAACTGCGATCGATATGCCAGATTGATTGGTTCGTAGAGTGTCCAGCCTTTAATAACAGTCCATCGGTTGCTGGTTACTGTGATCAAGGAATAGGATGCCCTTGGTGGACCAGAAGATGCTGACAGAGAAAACAGGACACTGGAGTAATCCAGTCCTACTGGCCGATGCCATGGGAATCCCTCATGGTCCTTTTGGTGTCATGCCCTGAACAGAAAGACAATGAAGTTAGTGAGGCACACGCATCCTACTGTAGACAACTTATTCTATCAAAAATCTTATTTTGGTTACAACAGTCAATCGAGTCTTTTATACCAGTGCGAGTTTATTCAGATTAATGGGTCGCGCACGCACAACGACGAGAAATGAATATCAACTACGAACTATGAATTGGCTTGTTGAAAGCCAGCATGTCTAAACGTGAACAGGGCGCGCGTAGCCCCTTTGCTCCAGGAGATGCCGGGACATGAGCGTCCTGATAGGATTCTGTGGCCTACGTCACCTGGAAGGCCACTTAGCCGCACATAGACGCTGGGCCGGCTCTTCTCGCGCCTGGACTGAGGCCCCTGAATGTAGGCAGAATGCAACGATACAATTAATTAATGTGATATGGAACTAACATGATTACAATCGAGTTTCCTTATGTAAAATAAAAATATTTACAAAGAGCCATGAATGTCTGAATCAAAACTCACACGAGATATTATAACA
>JAXMNL010000411.1:38080-50164 GCA_035128595.1 Eptatretus atami | reverse complement strand
TGAGTTCCCGTTTGAGTTATAAAAAACTATTCCAGAGATTCCGAAGCCAGTGAAAAAAGTTTTGTTCCTGACGAAACCAAGATGGAATTTTTGGCCGAAATGCAAAATGCCTACCATTTGGCGCATACCCAACAAACACACAAACCAAAAAAACACCATCCCTACTGTGAAGCATGGGTGGCATCATCATGTTATGGGATGTTTGTCATCAGCAGGACTAGCGGCACTTGTTAAAGATTGAAGGAAAAAGGAATGAAGCAAAATACATGAAAAATCCTGAGGAAAACCCTCTGTCCTCTGCAAGAAAGCAAATTTGGGAACGGATTTCACCTTCAGAATGACTACGACCCGAAGCACAAAGCCAAAGCTACACTGGTATGTGGGTGAGGAACAAAAAGATAAATGTCCTTTAGAAATGCCAGTTAAGAGCCCCGACGTAAATACTAATCGAAAATCGTGGCATGACTTGTAAGATTGCTGTCCATAACTATCCCACACCAGCTTAATGAGACTTGAACAGTTTTGCAGAAAAATGGGCAAATATTTCCGAATCAAGTGTGCAAGTTAAGCAGACCTCGACCAACGACACACCTGTAATTGCAACAAAGGTTTCCACCAAGTATTTAACTCAGTGGTTGCGACACTTATCAACCAAACAAAAGTATTCTATTTTGTATTTTAATTAATTTTCTGAAATTGGAAGAATTTGTTGTTACATTGAATTTCTGGGTTACATGGTAAATAAAGGGGGGGGAGTCTAATATTAATGCAATTTTAATTCCAGGCTTGAAGGCAGTCAAAAAGTTGAAAATTTTGAAAGGGGTTGTTAGACTTTCTCTTGGAGCTGTAAATGCCCAACACCAAGGAACACTCGCAAGAAAATGGCAGGATGAGTCAATAAGAACAGTGCAGTTCTGTAAGTAGAAATAGAAAAACACCATCACCTTCTCTCGGGATGTAAAAAACCTCATTCCAGGAACACCTTACACACAAAAAGGTACAACAAACGTATTAGAGCAAATCCACCGACACATGTGCAAAAAAAAAACGTCAAATCCAGTCTCCCAGAGAATCTTGCAATGCACGAACCAAATTGAACACCAGATCTGCAAAAAGAAAGCAAGAGAACCTTGGAAGCTGAGAGCACCGACATTGATCCATGATTATTATCGGAAGCAACGGGAAATGTTGAAGAAGAACCGGAGTGTGATTCGGTACATATAAAACTAAGAACAATTATCCGAACAATTTAGAGAAGAGAAAAAGAGCAAAACAATGATCTGGACGCGGATGAAATCCCTGAAAAGAACAACAAAACATCGATAAAGAAATGCCTCGAGGCATCGCCTTTTGTTCACAATGACTGTCATCACTTCACAGCAAATGTAATCCACAATCAGATGGAGATTTCTATTTGATTGTTTTATTCTGTGACTTCATGAAAAGGTTTGTGTGGAAAATTCTGGGAATTTCACTCATTCAAATTGGGAAATGATTATAATGTGGTCTCCGGGAATTTGCCGAGCAACTTCCACCTCGCGCAAAAAAATATCAAAATGTCCCCTCACCTCATGATCCCCCTGTTCCCACTGAACGACATTACAAGGAATCAAAATCCAAAAAAGGCATCACTGCACCCCTTAGCTGGGCATGTGAACAAGTTGTCAGAAGTATGTTTATAGTGTTCAGATTTCCAATGGGATTCCAATTTTTTGGTGCTGCAGACGTTTGGTTTGCACTCTCAGCTGGATTTATTCTTTGTGCTTCGATTTTCTTTCCCAGCACTAGATGTCCGCATCTAATGTACTTCTCTGCAAACCTTTTAAAGTAATTTATGAATGATATACCACAATGCACTCACAATCTACAATACAAGTGAGTCATTAAATTAGCAGCAGCAGCCTCACCTTGCACTCTTGATGCCATAGAAACCAAGTCCGTCACAATCATTGAATCTCCAGCGATTTGAAGCTGAAGTTCTGTGCGTCTCTGACTCTCACACCGGTGGTCTCTCTGGTCTTCTCCCCACCCCTCCATAATTTTGCTCCAAAGGCTTTCTTGGTCTTCAGGATCAATTCTGCTTGAAACTTCAAAAATCCAGTCCTGCTCACTCAACTCATGTTCCTCCTTTCTCCCAGCCTGTCGTAACCAAACTTCCTCAGCACTCAACTACTCTTCCCTCTTCAAGAGCTGTCATCAACACCCCCACCATCTCATGTTCTTTTCTCCCCTCTCAGCCCTTTCAACCCCTCTCGCAAAAATAAAAACCCTACCACCAAACCGACCTCTTCCTTCCAGATTATATGTGTTTCCCCCCTTAATTCCTCACCATCCCTTTTCTTGTCATCTCAGTTCCTCCCCCCTCTTGCTGTGTTAGCTTTGCATCCAGCTTGTTCACCCCCTTTCTCCACCCACCTCCCATCATCTCATTCTCCCCATGACCATTCTTCTTCCACGTGACCCTTCATTGTTATCCTACCTTGTGTATTGTTCCCCCCGCCCCTACACGATGTTCTTATTGTCTGTATTGTTCGGTTCTTTTCGTGTTCAACGTCTCCACGAGTGTCCAACCTTTGTCTCCAAAAAAAATTAACCCATCCATGGACCGGGGCCACGCTTGGCGGAGCGGGATATTCGATTTTGGGCTCCGCGTCATCGTCCTCGGTGATCTACTACAATCTCACATCGCATTAAAATCTGCTGCATGCATCTTCTCTAATCCACGAAAAACACCCGCAGGAGATTTTTTTAAACTCTCCGGACAAGTTGTACAACTTCCGTTACTTTATTTATTATCCTTATCCCGAAAAATTCTGAAAACTTTATTTATCTTATTCCATGACCCCATGTGAGTTAATAATACATTTATGACATTCCATACCCATTCCAAGAAACAATTGAATTATATAGGTGCATGGATGATATTGTATATGGTCCATGATAGTAGTGGGCCATATAGTGGGTGTTCAGTTAAACAAATAATATTGTCAGAATGAACGTGCAAGTTGAACGATGTGCTGCACGCATGCTATTCAAGTTCGAAAAAGTGACTTATTGATTTGCTCCATGTGTTCTTTGCAGAGAAAAATTTGAACGTCTCACTGTCAACTTCCTCCTCATCGTATGGACGGAGAGAGGAAGTTCTTTCATCATCACCGACAGAGACTTTTTCAAGATGCTACAAGTTTGCGGGTGGTCTACAAACAACAACTGGGACAGGTGGATCAATGTCTTGCCAACAGTGACAACCAAAGAAGTGAGAAACAAATCAATTTCTTTACCAACAAAGACTTCACTTCCTCATCGTGTTTAAAAGGTTGAAAATATGCACAGGTGAGAACGCACACAGGTGCAGTGTGGCATAAGGAATTTGCTTCATCTTCATATCTGTTGACACATCAAAGAAACACACCGGAAAAACCCGTTAACAAGTGTTCTGTGTGTGACAAGCCTTGCTCAATTCATCATCTGTATCGGCACATCAAGAATACACACGGAGAAAACCTTTCACAAGTTTCTGTGCCTGACAAGCCTTTAATCAAACATCGAAACTACATTCACATCTAAGGACACACACCGAAGAAACCTTACAAGTGTTCTGTGCTGTGACGAAGCCTAATCAACATCGAACTTACATTCACACCAAAGGACACACACCGCGAGAGAACCTACAAGTTTCGTGTGTGATCACAAAGGCGTTAATCAAAATCATCAACTACATTCCACATCAAAGACACACACCGGAAGGAAACCCTACAAGTTTCTGTGTGCTGACAAAGCGTTTAATCAAAAACATCACCTTACATTCACATCAAAGACCACACACCGGAAGAAACCCTACAAGTGTTCTGTGTTGACCAAACGTTAATCAAACATCACCTTACATTCACATCAAAGACACACACCCGGAAGAAACCCTTACAAGTGTTCTGTGTCGACAAAGATGATTTGCTCACCCTCAACTGCATTCAGCACAATCAAAGAAAACACACCGGAGAGAAACCTTACAAGTGTTCTGCTGTTGTGACAAAGAAGCCTTTAATCAAACATCGAAGCTTACATACTCATGAAAGGACACACACTGGAGAAACTGTACAAAGTCTGTGTTTGTAATCAAGCGCCTTTGCTCGTATTATCAACTTTATTTCAACACATCAAAGATGCACACCGTGAAGAAACCTACAATTTCTGTGGCTAACAAAACCTTCATTCGTTTATCATTGATCCAGACATCAAGTGCACACCGCAGAAAAACCTTAAAATGTTCTGTGCTTTAACAATGCTTCATCATATTCTATCAACTGTATCTGACATTAAAGATACACAAAGCAAAAAAATATCCAGGAACAGTATAATGATGCCACATAGGGATGGAAATAACAGCAAATCTAGCCCATCGATTGCAAAGAAGAGATGAAATTAAAAATACAAAAAAGATACATTCAACAAATATACCGTCGAGACTGGTGGGAGAACGACAAAAGAGCAGGAATGAGTAAATAAGATATCTGAAAGAGTTGGGAGAGACAAAGATAATAACTTTGCAGTGCTTATTAAACCTCATGTTAACTGATGGAGAACATTCAGAACATGTCATATTAGAAAGTCCAACACCTCTTTCAAAATTTTCACCTTTTTATGCCTTATAACCTGGAATTAAATATCATTAAATCAGACTTGTTTACACCTTTATTACACATGTAACCCAAACTTCCAAGCGAAAAAAAAAATACACAAATTTCAGGAAATTAATTCAAACAAGAATATTACTTGGTACATTGTCCACCCCCCCTTATAACGGCAAATGTTAAACTAGCTCAGGTTAAAACCAATCACCTTCTGAAAATCAAACATACCAGTTAATTGGCCAACACCTGTATAAACTTGCAGTGATTCTGATTGTTCAGAATAAAATCAATCGTTCCCGCCCAGGTGCCTCTCTGCGAGAAGTGAATTCAAAACCAAGACTCACCATGAGCCACCAAGAGCTCCGAAAGACCTCCGGATTAAATTATGAAAGTTACAGATCAGGATGGGTATAAAAAATTTCAAAGCCTTGAATATCCCTTGTAGCACAGTCAAGACAATCATAAGAATGGAAGTGTATGTACCACCAAACCCGCCGAATCAGGCTGTCCCTCCAAACTGATGACCAAGCAATGAGAACTATCAGAAGAGACAATTCAGAGAGCTAACCGAAAAGCTTAACTTTTAAAAGCTACAGCCTCAAGTGAAAGATTTGGTCAATGTTACAATATGACAACAATATCCCAAGCACCTCACAAGTCTGGCCTGACGATAGCAGCAAGAAGAAGCCATTACTCAAAAATCCCACTGATCCCTTGAGGGTAAAAAAACATCTGAGATTCTGAAGCCCGTTGTGACCAAAAACGTTGATGTTGATCTGAACCAAAAGGAACTTTTGCGCTCAATGCCCCAAAACGCTACTGTCGCACCTGTACACATAATAAAGCACATCAACCAAAGAAAACACCATCCCTACTGAAGCATGTGGCAGCTCATGTTTATGCGATGTTTTCATCATCAAGACTGGGCACTTTTTAAAGTTAGAAGGAAATGGAGCAAAAATACAGAAAAATCCTGGAGAAAAATCTTGCTCCTCTGCAAGGAAAGCGAAATTGACGGATTCACATTTCACCATGACAACGACCCAACACAAAGCCAAATCTACACCTGGAGTGGCAGGACGAAAAAAGATAAATGTCCTTGAGTGCCCAGTCAATAGCCCTGACGAAATCCAATCGAAACCTTGGCTGACTTAAGAATGCTGTCCATCAACAACTCCCCATGCAAACTATGACTGATTGAACATTTTGTTGAAGAATGGCCAAAATTGCCAATATGTGGGTAACGGTAGAACCAATCCCACAGACTCACACTGTAATTCTGTTCAAAGTATCCACCAAGTATTAATCAGGGGGGGGTGACACTTATCCAACCAAATATTCTAGTTTTGATTTTCTTGAAATTTGAAGATATTTGTTTTCATTTGTTAGTTGGGGTTACGTGGTAAATAAAGTGGAAAAAGTTGATTTAATGCAATTAATTCCAGTTATAAGCATTCCAAAAGGTGAAAAATTGAAAGGGGTTAGAATTTTGACTTCCCGCGGTTCTGGTTTGAAGCGACGAGCAGTCTCCTTAGGCCTCTGCGACGTCTCAAAGTTAAGTTCCGGTCTATCTTGTCCCGTTTTAACTGTTAATTTCACACCTACATGTCACTGTGTCTAGTTCGGTTTTGTTTTCAAAAATTCGTAGCTATTTTGTGATTTTTGTCGACGTTGCTACCGGTTTTGAGCCTAGCCTTGCCTAGCTTAGCCTACCGTCACTTTTTTTTTTTTTTGTTTTTTCTCCCCATTACCGTCAATTTCTATCCTTCCCATACCTTCAATTTTCATCCTCCCCATTTACCAACTTCCTCATTCTCCCAAACTAATCTCTTACTTATTCTCAAAAAAAAAAAAAAATACCCAACAACAAAACCTACAAACAACACGCTAACCTTCTCCCGATTCTGCTTCTTCTCTCCTCTTATCTTCCTCCTCGTCTTTTCTCGATTTTCGACAACACTTCCATACTTAATCTGTTGGAAAAACTCTTCTCAAACATTTAATCATTAACAACAAAACATCTTATAATGCTTCATCTTCCTCTCTCACACATGTGCGTACTCTTTACTTTCAAATGCACTACTCTTCTCCTATTAACAACTTCTCATTCAACTCTCCTTCATTCCTTTGCCTAAAAAATCCAACTATTACAGCGCTTCTTCTCTCCATTCTCTGAATTCGCCTTCATTTCATCCATCAAAATGTGTTAAATCGCATCTCCGACCGAAAACTTTTAAAAACACCAGTTTGCAATGGATGTTCACTTTCCATTCACCAATTCTTTTTTCCAACTTCAGTGCCAACTCACCCCCTCACCCCCACTCTCAAAGCAAACCATCCCACCTTCTCCTCAACCCTCCCTCACCCTCTCAAAAATCCCCCCTCACCTTTCTCCCACCTTCATCCCCCTCCACTCACCTTCTCAAAGTTTGCCCCCCCTCTCAATCCACCAAGCTGCCTCCCTCCACTGCCCTCTCACTCCATCTCTTCACTCCACCCTCCTCAAATCCTCAAACTGCCCTTCTCCTTGTCTCTTGTCCCCCCTCTCCCCAGCACCAGCAGAGCCTTTCTCCTCTCATTCGGCCCCTCCTCTAGCTATTCTGCAATCCCCCAACACACTCTGTTCAACAACCCTCCTTACTCCCCCTCCCTTTCCTACCCTCCCCTCCCCCCCCCCCCCCCACCCCACCCCCTGCCCACCCAAACCCCTCCCCTACCTCTTCATTAAAAGTTGACCTCAAATATACCGGGCCTTCGCTCAAACCTGTTCAGATCTCCATACAGCTCCACTGACAAACCAGACATAATTGCCAACCAAACTTTCCTCTCCCATGACGTTCTACTCCCAATAATCTCTCCCGCGTTACTCCCTCTCCGCGTTTACAGACCTAGCCCTCAGTCCTTGTGGGAGGTGCTCTCTCCATCAAAGACTCTATTCCTCACTCTCCCTTCACTTCTCTCACTCCCCCAAACCCCCAGGAATACCTCTGGCTACGCTTCCCTCCACTCCCACCTCATGTTTATAAGTACTTTACCGTCCACCGAACAGTGATGACTCCATCTACACTCTCACTATCCGAAAACCATGACCATCTTCTATCTTCTCACCAAAACTCTCTCTTCCTCTTATGGGTGACTCAATTGCTCCATCATGCCAGTTCGCCTTACGGTGTGGTAGCCTCTCTCACCTGTCATGGTACCTCAGCCAAACTTTCTTGACTCATTGGAACGACTCAATCGGTCAATCCCGAACCCGCATCTTTCAACCCAATGTACTCCACTCTCTAGATCTGATTTTGACAAATTCCCTGACAATAATCTGCTCTTTCTCCGCCTCCAATCGGTCTTCTGACCACGTCCTGTCAAAAGTGAACATCCTCTGGCTTGTTACAGAGAACAAAACACTCACCGCCTCGAGTCTACATTTCACGCAAGCCGATGCAGGTCTCCAACGCATCAAACTTACAACTGTTCTTCCTATCACTAACTTTCTTCAAACATCATACCATCTGAATTCTTTCAAAAAACTCTCTTACCTCATGCACAGATTTATCCCCTCTCGTCTTCAGTGTCCTACCACTCTCCCGCCCTTGTTACTGAAGCTTGTGCAGCAGTTGTCCTGAAAACAACTTGCCTTTGCCTCATGGAAAGCAAACCCAACTGTGCAATCTCAGTTCCTTCCACAAAGCTCGAACAAGTGTGTATCTACCCTCACGAAGACCAGAAAAACAACATCTTTCTCATCTCAAGTCTAACTCTCAAACCTCTCCCCTCCTCAAAATCATGGTGCGTTTAATCAAATCTGTTTCTGTGTATGTTCCCCCCCTCCAACCCCTCCCTTACCTCAATGCTGCATGCTAACCGCACGTATAAGCTGAATGTCTAAAATCGTTGTTTGCATTAGAATCTTTTTCCTAAAACCATCACTTCTCATACCCACCTTACCCAGTCGCACCCAACTTCCCTGACTCTGGTTCTTTTCTTCTAACAAGTGGAGAGCTTGCTTTCAAACCTCGACTCAGATTCTGCCAACCGGTCCAGACGGCATCAGCCCACGTTCCTCAAAGCCTGCTCTTCTGCCCTTGCTCACCTCTCTCTTTCTATTCACCCTCTCATTGCTCAAGTTCATTCGCATCTGCTTGAATCTGCCTAACATCACTGCCCTCGAAAAAGGTGCAAAACAATCCCTGTAACTACAGACCAATCAGCCTTCTCCCAATCATCAGCAAGGTATTATGGAGTCCATTCATCCTTCAGACATGAAAATCCTTCCTCTTCTCCAATGGCTTGATTTCCGATCATCAATTTGGCTTTCAACCAGGTCACTCTACCTGGATATGCTGCTTCTCTCTCCCATCAATGAGGAGCTCCTCAATGCCAACAGAAATCCGAGCCGTACCCTGACATTATCACGTGCTTTACACAGTCTGGCACCCTGCTACTACTCACCAAACTCGTCTTCCCATGGTATCCAAGGCATCTCCACTCATGGCTCGCAGACTTCCTCTCCTGCGCAGTTCAACGTGTGCCCTAAATGAATTCTTTCATCCCCTCTTCCTTGCAGGCTTATGAAGTTCCTCAAGGTAGCTTCTGCCCGTTCTTTTCTCGGTTGCATCAATATCTCTCCGACTCTCTGCGAAAATCTCTATATCTCTGAACATACTCACCCTCGCCGTACCATCTGTCATCCCTCAACCGCATACCAGCAGCTTCTTCGCTCATGCAATTGGAAAAATCACAAACTGGTCCAAACCACACGTACAAATGTCAATCAGACAAAATCTCACACTCTCACATGTCTCTGAAAAACCGTTTAGAAAACCCCCCATCCACTTTCTCCAACAAATCCTCTGGAAAGAATCGTTCTTTCAAGCTTCGTCTCACTATCTGCCATGACCCCTGGGGAAATCACATTTCCAACCTCGCCTCAAAAGCCAGTCGCGACTCGGAAGCCTCCGTCGTGCAAATCCTTCCTCGGCCCTCTTTAGTTCTTGATCCACACAAAGCTTTGTCCGTACCTGAGGATACTGCCTCTCCCCTCTCTGTGATTCCTGCCTCCCACCTTTCTCGGCTTTCACGCTATTCAAAACCAGGCATTTAGGATCATCGCATTTCTCCCGCCGAATGAAGCTGAGTCTTTGCCTCTCACGCAATCACTCTCTATGTCGTGGTCTTCTGTCTTCTACCGACTCTCTCCAGCCTGCCCCCCCTGCTCTCTCGCCATTTTCCCCACCACATTTCAACAGCGCTCAAGGTCCGACCAACATCCCCCTTCTGTCTAAAACTACCAAATCACGAACCACTGCCTCACCTTCACTCTTCATTCCCTTTTTCCCGCCTTTTGAATAAAAACTCCCTCAACTCTATCTTTCCCCATTCTTCCCCCAGCTTTCAAAACAGCTGTCACCACCACCTCTATCATTCCTCATCCAAATCTCATCTTTTCTACCCCGATAATCCACCCAAGCCCACTTCCTTCAATTCCCCTGCTTCCTTCCTGAAAGTCCCTGTTAATGTCCATCTTCTCTTCCCCAGTTCCCCTCCATCCCATCCCTCTCCCTTCCACAGATCATCCTTAAGGTCTTCCCCACTTTTTGTCCCTTCCACTCCCGCCCCTCTTTCTCATGCCCCCTTGCTGTGCGTTGGTGTTAGCTCTCATACGAGCCTGGACATATAACAAAAAAAAAAGACTTTCTATTAACATTGTAAATACCCACACCAAGGACACTTTAAGAAATGTCAATGGAGTCAATCAGAACAGGTGCAGTTCTTAAGGTAAAATAGAAAACACCATCACCTTCTCCGGATGTAAAAATCTCATTCAGAACACCTGTTCACACAAAACAACAAGGGTATTCAGAGCATCCACCGACATGTGCAAAAACATCCAATACCCAGTCTCCAGAAACTCTTGCAAGCACGAACCAAATTATCCCAGGATCTGAATAGAAAGCAAGAGAACCTGAGAATTGAAAGAGCACACATTGCACAGTAATAATCGAAAGCAACAGGAATTGATGAAGAAGAACGGAGTAATCTGTGACAATATGAAAACAGAACAATACACTGCCCACTTTTATAAACTGCTGCCAGTGTATGACGGGTACCCAGTCGTCCGCCTTTGATACAACATGCAACTGAATATAATTCCAAATTTTCGCTTCAGAGGAGAAGTCTTCCAGACAAAACATTATTAATGTGAACAATACACCCTACTTCAACACACCGCCGACTGAACAGTATGAACCGGGAAGCCACAAACTTCCAATCTACTATTATGTGTGCAGTTAGCCATTTTCCGACATTTTGTATCATGAATTCTCTTCCTGTCCCTCAAACGCCATTCAGGTGCAGCCAACGCAGCCTCTGGAAAAAAAATCTAAAAGTCTCAGATTCAAATTTATAAATTCTGGCTGACCAACACCGTTGGCCAATCGGTAAATTTTAAAACTATGTTTCACATGCGCTATTTAAAATTGTAAAAATTTTCATTATATGATGCCAGCGGTTCACGGCAGAGTAATATCACTTAATATTTTTCCTTCAATCCAACATTGGCTGCAAAAACTATGGCTTATCGAGTTGAATTGAAAACCTAATCCAACATGACTTCCATCATAACTCTAAAGTCCACATTATGATGCAGCCAGTTCCAGATAAACATTAATTAATTATTTTCCCTTCAATCCAATATGCTGCCAAATGAGTGTCATCATCAAAAGGAGGGGGATTTGTTCTCATGATGCAAATGCTCATACCTTGAGTTCGCCTCGATCTGTTCACCGTTTCAGAGAAAAGACTTTTAAGTTATAATTTTCAATCCAATGTGGCACCGTACCATGACCTAACAACCATAAATAAATCTCCCTCAATGAGTAGTGGATCAGCTTGTTAATTTTGGTTGAATCAGCCAAGTGCGTTTTTTCTATCCAAGAGCCAAACCATGTACTGTGACATCATAATTTTACCTATATCAACATGTTGTATGACTAGTTCAAGTTCACTTCATAGGTAATGGTTTCAAGAAACATTATTTATATTTTTCTGAATCCAACATGGCTGCCCCAACCATCGACCTATCAATTATTCATAACAAACTTATATTCTCTCCCCTTGAGCAATATTTGTGAAGTTTCCCCTTGATCTGTCAACCGTTCGTGAGAAGAAGTTTGAAGGTTAGGGTAAATTTAATATGGCCACCAAACCCATCGTGACCTATCAATTAGTAAATAACAAACTTGTGAAAGATGTCTTGGAAAGTGGATCGTGAATTTTGCCTCAATCGTCAGCCGTTCTGGAGAAGAAGATCTTTAAACTTATTAATTTTCAATCCAAGATGGCTGACGAACCATGTGACATATGACATCATAAATTTACATTCTGCCTCCAATCGTGTAGGGGAATACGTGTGTGAAGTTTCGTGTTAATCGGATAAGGTGCGTTTTTCTATCCAAGA
>JAXMNL010000411.1:26809-38070 GCA_035128595.1 Eptatretus atami | reverse complement strand
TGTGACATCATAATTTTTACCATGTATGCAGACATGAGGGAAGATGATAGTTGCAAATTTTCGCTTCGAGAGATTAAGCAGTTCCAGAGAAAACATTATTTAATATTTCTCTTAAATCCAACATGGCTGCCAAACCATGTGACCTATCAATTATTAATTAACAAACATATCCCCTATGCGTGCAGAATAGACTTGTGAAGTTTTCCCTTGATCTCACCAGCCGTTCTGGAGAAGATGTTTGAAGGTTTTTGGGTAAATTCAATATGGCCGCCAAGCCATGTGACCTATCAATTAGAAATTAACAAACTTGTAAAAGGATGTCTTGGGGAAAGTGTGTGTAAAGTTTCGCATCAATCATTCTGGGAATTTCACTCATTCAAATTGGGAAATGATTATAATGTGGTCTCCGGGAATTTGCCGAGCAACTTCCACCTCGCGCAAAAAAATATCAAAATGTCCCCTCACCTCATGATCCCCCTGTTCCCACTGAACGACATTACAAGGAATCAAAATCCAAAAAAGGCATCACTGCACCCCTTAGCTGGGCATGTGAACAAGTTGTCAGAAGTATGTTTATAGTGTTCAGATTTCCAATGGGATTCCAATTTTTTGGTGCTGCAGACGTTTGGTTTGCACTCTCAGCTGGATTTATTCTTTGTGCTTCGATTTTCTTTCCCAGCACTAGATGTCCGCATCTAATGTACTTCTCTGCAAACCTTTTAAAGTAATTTATGAATGATATACCACAATGCACTCACAATCTACAATACAAGTGAGTCATTAAATTAGCAGCAGCAGCCTCACCTTGCACTCTTGATGCCATAGAAACCAAGTCCGTCACAATCATTGAATCTCCAGCGATTTGAAGCTGAAGTTCTGTGCGTCTCTGACTCTCACACCGGTGGTCTCTCTGGTCTTCTCCCCACCCCTCCATAATTTTGCTCCAAAGGCTTTCTTGGTCTTCAGGATCAATTCTGCTTGAAACTTCAAAAATCCAGTCCTGCTCACTCAACTCATGTTCCTCCTTTCTCCCAGCCTGTCGTAACCAAACTTCCTCAGCACTCAACTACTCTTCCCTCTTCAAGAGCTGTCATCAACACCCCCACCATCTCATGTTCTTTTCTCCCCTCTCAGCCCTTTCAACCCCTCTCGCAAAAATAAAAACCCTACCACCAAACCGACCTCTTCCTTCCAGATTATATGTGTTTCCCCCCTTAATTCCTCACCATCCCTTTTCTTGTCATCTCAGTTCCTCCCCCCTCTTGCTGTGTTAGCTTTGCATCCAGCTTGTTCACCCCCTTTCTCCACCCACCTCCCATCATCTCATTCTCCCCATGACCATTCTTCTTCCACGTGACCCTTCATTGTTATCCTACCTTGTGTATTGTTCCCCCCGCCCCTACACGATGTTCTTATTGTCTGTATTGTTCGGTTCTTTTCGTGTTCAACGTCTCCACGAGTGTCCAACCTTTGTCTCCAAAAAAAATTAACCCATCCATGGACCGGGGCCACGCTTGGCGGAGCGGGATATTCGATTTTGGGCTCCGCGTCATCGTCCTCGGTGATCTACTACAATCTCACATCGCATTAAAATCTGCTGCATGCATCTTCTCTAATCCACGAAAAACACCCGCAGGAGATTTTTTTAAACTCTCCGGACAAGTTGTACAACTTCCGTTACTTTATTTATTATCCTTATCCCGAAAAATTCTGAAAACTTTATTTATCTTATTCCATGACCCCATGTGAGTTAATAATACATTTATGACATTCCATACCCATTCCAAGAAACAATTGAATTATATAGGTGCATGGATGATATTGTATATGGTCCATGATAGTAGTGGGCCATATAGTGGGTGTTCAGTTAAACAAATAATATTGTCAGAATGAACGTGCAAGTTGAACGATGTGCTGCACGCATGCTATTCAAGTTCGAAAAAGTGACTTATTGATTTGCTCCATGTGTTCTTTGCAGAGAAAAATTTGAACGTCTCACTGTCAACTTCCTCCTCATCGTATGGACGGAGAGAGGAAGTTCTTTCATCATCACCGACAGAGACTTTTTCAAGATGCTACAAGTTTGCGGGTGGTCTACAAACAACAACTGGGACAGGTGGATCAATGTCTTGCCAACAGTGACAACCAAAGAAGTGAGAAACAAATCAATTTCTTTACCAACAAAGACTTCACTTCCTCATCGTGTTTAAAAGGTTGAAAATATGCACAGGTGAGAACGCACACAGGTGCAGTGTGGCATAAGGAATTTGCTTCATCTTCATATCTGTTGACACATCAAAGAAACACACCGGAAAAACCCGTTAACAAGTGTTCTGTGTGTGACAAGCCTTGCTCAATTCATCATCTGTATCGGCACATCAAGAATACACACGGAGAAAACCTTTCACAAGTTTCTGTGCCTGACAAGCCTTTAATCAAACATCGAAACTACATTCACATCTAAGGACACACACCGAAGAAACCTTACAAGTGTTCTGTGCTGTGACGAAGCCTAATCAACATCGAACTTACATTCACACCAAAGGACACACACCGCGAGAGAACCTACAAGTTTCGTGTGTGATCACAAAGGCGTTAATCAAAATCATCAACTACATTCCACATCAAAGACACACACCGGAAGGAAACCCTACAAGTTTCTGTGTGCTGACAAAGCGTTTAATCAAAAACATCACCTTACATTCACATCAAAGACCACACACCGGAAGAAACCCTACAAGTGTTCTGTGTTGACCAAACGTTAATCAAACATCACCTTACATTCACATCAAAGACACACACCCGGAAGAAACCCTTACAAGTGTTCTGTGTCGACAAAGATGATTTGCTCACCCTCAACTGCATTCAGCACAATCAAAGAAAACACACCGGAGAGAAACCTTACAAGTGTTCTGCTGTTGTGACAAAGAAGCCTTTAATCAAACATCGAAGCTTACATACTCATGAAAGGACACACACTGGAGAAACTGTACAAAGTCTGTGTTTGTAATCAAGCGCCTTTGCTCGTATTATCAACTTTATTTCAACACATCAAAGATGCACACCGTGAAGAAACCTACAATTTCTGTGGCTAACAAAACCTTCATTCGTTTATCATTGATCCAGACATCAAGTGCACACCGCAGAAAAACCTTAAAATGTTCTGTGCTTTAACAATGCTTCATCATATTCTATCAACTGTATCTGACATTAAAGATACACAAAGCAAAAAAATATCCAGGAACAGTATAATGATGCCACATAGGGATGGAAATAACAGCAAATCTAGCCCATCGATTGCAAAGAAGAGATGAAATTAAAAATACAAAAAAGATACATTCAACAAATATACCGTCGAGACTGGTGGGAGAACGACAAAAGAGCAGGAATGAGTAAATAAGATATCTGAAAGAGTTGGGAGAGACAAAGATAATAACTTTGCAGTGCTTATTAAACCTCATGTTAACTGATGGAGAACATTCAGAACATGTCATATTAGAAAGTCCAACACCTCTTTCAAAATTTTCACCTTTTTATGCCTTATAACCTGGAATTAAATATCATTAAATCAGACTTGTTTACACCTTTATTACACATGTAACCCAAACTTCCAAGCGAAAAAAAAAATACACAAATTTCAGGAAATTAATTCAAACAAGAATATTACTTGGTACATTGTCCACCCCCCCTTATAACGGCAAATGTTAAACTAGCTCAGGTTAAAACCAATCACCTTCTGAAAATCAAACATACCAGTTAATTGGCCAACACCTGTATAAACTTGCAGTGATTCTGATTGTTCAGAATAAAATCAATCGTTCCCGCCCAGGTGCCTCTCTGCGAGAAGTGAATTCAAAACCAAGACTCACCATGAGCCACCAAGAGCTCCGAAAGACCTCCGGATTAAATTATGAAAGTTACAGATCAGGATGGGTATAAAAAATTTCAAAGCCTTGAATATCCCTTGTAGCACAGTCAAGACAATCATAAGAATGGAAGTGTATGTACCACCAAACCCGCCGAATCAGGCTGTCCCTCCAAACTGATGACCAAGCAATGAGAACTATCAGAAGAGACAATTCAGAGAGCTAACCGAAAAGCTTAACTTTTAAAAGCTACAGCCTCAAGTGAAAGATTTGGTCAATGTTACAATATGACAACAATATCCCAAGCACCTCACAAGTCTGGCCTGACGATAGCAGCAAGAAGAAGCCATTACTCAAAAATCCCACTGATCCCTTGAGGGTAAAAAAACATCTGAGATTCTGAAGCCCGTTGTGACCAAAAACGTTGATGTTGATCTGAACCAAAAGGAACTTTTGCGCTCAATGCCCCAAAACGCTACTGTCGCACCTGTACACATAATAAAGCACATCAACCAAAGAAAACACCATCCCTACTGAAGCATGTGGCAGCTCATGTTTATGCGATGTTTTCATCATCAAGACTGGGCACTTTTTAAAGTTAGAAGGAAATGGAGCAAAAATACAGAAAAATCCTGGAGAAAAATCTTGCTCCTCTGCAAGGAAAGCGAAATTGACGGATTCACATTTCACCATGACAACGACCCAACACAAAGCCAAATCTACACCTGGAGTGGCAGGACGAAAAAAGATAAATGTCCTTGAGTGCCCAGTCAATAGCCCTGACGAAATCCAATCGAAACCTTGGCTGACTTAAGAATGCTGTCCATCAACAACTCCCCATGCAAACTATGACTGATTGAACATTTTGTTGAAGAATGGCCAAAATTGCCAATATGTGGGTAACGGTAGAACCAATCCCACAGACTCACACTGTAATTCTGTTCAAAGTATCCACCAAGTATTAATCAGGGGGGGGTGACACTTATCCAACCAAATATTCTAGTTTTGATTTTCTTGAAATTTGAAGATATTTGTTTTCATTTGTTAGTTGGGGTTACGTGGTAAATAAAGTGGAAAAAGTTGATTTAATGCAATTAATTCCAGTTATAAGCATTCCAAAAGGTGAAAAATTGAAAGGGGTTAGAATTTTGACTTCCCGCGGTTCTGGTTTGAAGCGACGAGCAGTCTCCTTAGGCCTCTGCGACGTCTCAAAGTTAAGTTCCGGTCTATCTTGTCCCGTTTTAACTGTTAATTTCACACCTACATGTCACTGTGTCTAGTTCGGTTTTGTTTTCAAAAATTCGTAGCTATTTTGTGATTTTTGTCGACGTTGCTACCGGTTTTGAGCCTAGCCTTGCCTAGCTTAGCCTACCGTCACTTTTTTTTTTTTTTGTTTTTTCTCCCCATTACCGTCAATTTCTATCCTTCCCATACCTTCAATTTTCATCCTCCCCATTTACCAACTTCCTCATTCTCCCAAACTAATCTCTTACTTATTCTCAAAAAAAAAAAAAAATACCCAACAACAAAACCTACAAACAACACGCTAACCTTCTCCCGATTCTGCTTCTTCTCTCCTCTTATCTTCCTCCTCGTCTTTTCTCGATTTTCGACAACACTTCCATACTTAATCTGTTGGAAAAACTCTTCTCAAACATTTAATCATTAACAACAAAACATCTTATAATGCTTCATCTTCCTCTCTCACACATGTGCGTACTCTTTACTTTCAAATGCACTACTCTTCTCCTATTAACAACTTCTCATTCAACTCTCCTTCATTCCTTTGCCTAAAAAATCCAACTATTACAGCGCTTCTTCTCTCCATTCTCTGAATTCGCCTTCATTTCATCCATCAAAATGTGTTAAATCGCATCTCCGACCGAAAACTTTTAAAAACACCAGTTTGCAATGGATGTTCACTTTCCATTCACCAATTCTTTTTTCCAACTTCAGTGCCAACTCACCCCCTCACCCCCACTCTCAAAGCAAACCATCCCACCTTCTCCTCAACCCTCCCTCACCCTCTCAAAAATCCCCCCTCACCTTTCTCCCACCTTCATCCCCCTCCACTCACCTTCTCAAAGTTTGCCCCCCCTCTCAATCCACCAAGCTGCCTCCCTCCACTGCCCTCTCACTCCATCTCTTCACTCCACCCTCCTCAAATCCTCAAACTGCCCTTCTCCTTGTCTCTTGTCCCCCCTCTCCCCAGCACCAGCAGAGCCTTTCTCCTCTCATTCGGCCCCTCCTCTAGCTATTCTGCAATCCCCCAACACACTCTGTTCAACAACCCTCCTTACTCCCCCTCCCTTTCCTACCCTCCCCTCCCCCCCCCCCCCCCACCCCACCCCCTGCCCACCCAAACCCCTCCCCTACCTCTTCATTAAAAGTTGACCTCAAATATACCGGGCCTTCGCTCAAACCTGTTCAGATCTCCATACAGCTCCACTGACAAACCAGACATAATTGCCAACCAAACTTTCCTCTCCCATGACGTTCTACTCCCAATAATCTCTCCCGCGTTACTCCCTCTCCGCGTTTACAGACCTAGCCCTCAGTCCTTGTGGGAGGTGCTCTCTCCATCAAAGACTCTATTCCTCACTCTCCCTTCACTTCTCTCACTCCCCCAAACCCCCAGGAATACCTCTGGCTACGCTTCCCTCCACTCCCACCTCATGTTTATAAGTACTTTACCGTCCACCGAACAGTGATGACTCCATCTACACTCTCACTATCCGAAAACCATGACCATCTTCTATCTTCTCACCAAAACTCTCTCTTCCTCTTATGGGTGACTCAATTGCTCCATCATGCCAGTTCGCCTTACGGTGTGGTAGCCTCTCTCACCTGTCATGGTACCTCAGCCAAACTTTCTTGACTCATTGGAACGACTCAATCGGTCAATCCCGAACCCGCATCTTTCAACCCAATGTACTCCACTCTCTAGATCTGATTTTGACAAATTCCCTGACAATAATCTGCTCTTTCTCCGCCTCCAATCGGTCTTCTGACCACGTCCTGTCAAAAGTGAACATCCTCTGGCTTGTTACAGAGAACAAAACACTCACCGCCTCGAGTCTACATTTCACGCAAGCCGATGCAGGTCTCCAACGCATCAAACTTACAACTGTTCTTCCTATCACTAACTTTCTTCAAACATCATACCATCTGAATTCTTTCAAAAAACTCTCTTACCTCATGCACAGATTTATCCCCTCTCGTCTTCAGTGTCCTACCACTCTCCCGCCCTTGTTACTGAAGCTTGTGCAGCAGTTGTCCTGAAAACAACTTGCCTTTGCCTCATGGAAAGCAAACCCAACTGTGCAATCTCAGTTCCTTCCACAAAGCTCGAACAAGTGTGTATCTACCCTCACGAAGACCAGAAAAACAACATCTTTCTCATCTCAAGTCTAACTCTCAAACCTCTCCCCTCCTCAAAATCATGGTGCGTTTAATCAAATCTGTTTCTGTGTATGTTCCCCCCCTCCAACCCCTCCCTTACCTCAATGCTGCATGCTAACCGCACGTATAAGCTGAATGTCTAAAATCGTTGTTTGCATTAGAATCTTTTTCCTAAAACCATCACTTCTCATACCCACCTTACCCAGTCGCACCCAACTTCCCTGACTCTGGTTCTTTTCTTCTAACAAGTGGAGAGCTTGCTTTCAAACCTCGACTCAGATTCTGCCAACCGGTCCAGACGGCATCAGCCCACGTTCCTCAAAGCCTGCTCTTCTGCCCTTGCTCACCTCTCTCTTTCTATTCACCCTCTCATTGCTCAAGTTCATTCGCATCTGCTTGAATCTGCCTAACATCACTGCCCTCGAAAAAGGTGCAAAACAATCCCTGTAACTACAGACCAATCAGCCTTCTCCCAATCATCAGCAAGGTATTATGGAGTCCATTCATCCTTCAGACATGAAAATCCTTCCTCTTCTCCAATGGCTTGATTTCCGATCATCAATTTGGCTTTCAACCAGGTCACTCTACCTGGATATGCTGCTTCTCTCTCCCATCAATGAGGAGCTCCTCAATGCCAACAGAAATCCGAGCCGTACCCTGACATTATCACGTGCTTTACACAGTCTGGCACCCTGCTACTACTCACCAAACTCGTCTTCCCATGGTATCCAAGGCATCTCCACTCATGGCTCGCAGACTTCCTCTCCTGCGCAGTTCAACGTGTGCCCTAAATGAATTCTTTCATCCCCTCTTCCTTGCAGGCTTATGAAGTTCCTCAAGGTAGCTTCTGCCCGTTCTTTTCTCGGTTGCATCAATATCTCTCCGACTCTCTGCGAAAATCTCTATATCTCTGAACATACTCACCCTCGCCGTACCATCTGTCATCCCTCAACCGCATACCAGCAGCTTCTTCGCTCATGCAATTGGAAAAATCACAAACTGGTCCAAACCACACGTACAAATGTCAATCAGACAAAATCTCACACTCTCACATGTCTCTGAAAAACCGTTTAGAAAACCCCCCATCCACTTTCTCCAACAAATCCTCTGGAAAGAATCGTTCTTTCAAGCTTCGTCTCACTATCTGCCATGACCCCTGGGGAAATCACATTTCCAACCTCGCCTCAAAAGCCAGTCGCGACTCGGAAGCCTCCGTCGTGCAAATCCTTCCTCGGCCCTCTTTAGTTCTTGATCCACACAAAGCTTTGTCCGTACCTGAGGATACTGCCTCTCCCCTCTCTGTGATTCCTGCCTCCCACCTTTCTCGGCTTTCACGCTATTCAAAACCAGGCATTTAGGATCATCGCATTTCTCCCGCCGAATGAAGCTGAGTCTTTGCCTCTCACGCAATCACTCTCTATGTCGTGGTCTTCTGTCTTCTACCGACTCTCTCCAGCCTGCCCCCCCTGCTCTCTCGCCATTTTCCCCACCACATTTCAACAGCGCTCAAGGTCCGACCAACATCCCCCTTCTGTCTAAAACTACCAAATCACGAACCACTGCCTCACCTTCACTCTTCATTCCCTTTTTCCCGCCTTTTGAATAAAAACTCCCTCAACTCTATCTTTCCCCATTCTTCCCCCAGCTTTCAAAACAGCTGTCACCACCACCTCTATCATTCCTCATCCAAATCTCATCTTTTCTACCCCGATAATCCACCCAAGCCCACTTCCTTCAATTCCCCTGCTTCCTTCCTGAAAGTCCCTGTTAATGTCCATCTTCTCTTCCCCAGTTCCCCTCCATCCCATCCCTCTCCCTTCCACAGATCATCCTTAAGGTCTTCCCCACTTTTTGTCCCTTCCACTCCCGCCCCTCTTTCTCATGCCCCCTTGCTGTGCGTTGGTGTTAGCTCTCATACGAGCCTGGACATATAACAAAAAAAAAAGACTTTCTATTAACATTGTAAATACCCACACCAAGGACACTTTAAGAAATGTCAATGGAGTCAATCAGAACAGGTGCAGTTCTTAAGGTAAAATAGAAAACACCATCACCTTCTCCGGATGTAAAAATCTCATTCAGAACACCTGTTCACACAAAACAACAAGGGTATTCAGAGCATCCACCGACATGTGCAAAAACATCCAATACCCAGTCTCCAGAAACTCTTGCAAGCACGAACCAAATTATCCCAGGATCTGAATAGAAAGCAAGAGAACCTGAGAATTGAAAGAGCACACATTGCACAGTAATAATCGAAAGCAACAGGAATTGATGAAGAAGAACGGAGTAATCTGTGACAATATGAAAACAGAACAATACACTGCCCACTTTTATAAACTGCTGCCAGTGTATGACGGGTACCCAGTCGTCCGCCTTTGATACAACATGCAACTGAATATAATTCCAAATTTTCGCTTCAGAGGAGAAGTCTTCCAGACAAAACATTATTAATGTGAACAATACACCCTACTTCAACACACCGCCGACTGAACAGTATGAACCGGGAAGCCACAAACTTCCAATCTACTATTATGTGTGCAGTTAGCCATTTTCCGACATTTTGTATCATGAATTCTCTTCCTGTCCCTCAAACGCCATTCAGGTGCAGCCAACGCAGCCTCTGGAAAAAAAATCTAAAAGTCTCAGATTCAAATTTATAAATTCTGGCTGACCAACACCGTTGGCCAATCGGTAAATTTTAAAACTATGTTTCACATGCGCTATTTAAAATTGTAAAAATTTTCATTATATGATGCCAGCGGTTCACGGCAGAGTAATATCACTTAATATTTTTCCTTCAATCCAACATTGGCTGCAAAAACTATGGCTTATCGAGTTGAATTGAAAACCTAATCCAACATGACTTCCATCATAACTCTAAAGTCCACATTATGATGCAGCCAGTTCCAGATAAACATTAATTAATTATTTTCCCTTCAATCCAATATGCTGCCAAATGAGTGTCATCATCAAAAGGAGGGGGATTTGTTCTCATGATGCAAATGCTCATACCTTGAGTTCGCCTCGATCTGTTCACCGTTTCAGAGAAAAGACTTTTAAGTTATAATTTTCAATCCAATGTGGCACCGTACCATGACCTAACAACCATAAATAAATCTCCCTCAATGAGTAGTGGATCAGCTTGTTAATTTTGGTTGAATCAGCCAAGTGCGTTTTTTCTATCCAAGAGCCAAACCATGTACTGTGACATCATAATTTTACCTATATCAACATGTTGTATGACTAGTTCAAGTTCACTTCATAGGTAATGGTTTCAAGGTCATCACTTCACAGCATAATTGTTGATCCAAAATCATTTGAAGATTTCCATTTGATGTTTTATTGTCTTGTTGACTTCATGAAAAGGTTTTGCGTGGAAATTCGGGAAATCGATGGCAGGGTGTTGGGAAAAGTGGGGAAAATGGGAATTATTGGGTATAGGGAGAAGAAATACAAATAAAACGATGGTAAACCTAGAGGGGAAGGACGGTTAGGGCTCAAGGGCGATACAGACAAGTCGACTGAAAACCAACAAAATAGGATAATTTTTAAAACAAACTGAAACTAGACACCAGACAGCGGCATGTTGTGAGAAAATGTAATGTGAAATAACGCCGGAATTTTAACTTGAGAAAGTCGGCCAGACCTGAGAGAAGCTCCGTCGCCTCCACCCAGACCGGAGTCAACTATTTGATTCAATTTTGAGACTACTGTTCACGAGATATTGAAAGAATTTCATTTGTGAAATTATAAAAGATGAGCCTCTGTGTGAAACCTGAAGAGAATAAACCCGCTGGACAGATATACTTGAAAACAGGATGGTTGTCGCTAAATATAAATCACAAACTCACAGGATGTTGACAGCACTAGGTTGGTTCCGGAGTTAAAAAAAAACACACTCCCATGGCGGGTTGTTTCTTCCTTATCTCTAAACTAAAATTAAATAGATTATGGGATCCCTGCAGGTTTTTTAGTCGATAGTAGATTGTA